>JADRCG010006898.1:0-124090 GCA_019844195.1 Rhabdomys dilectus
CCAGAGATGCACATCAAAACCCAGAGACACTCACTAAGATGCAAAAAAACATGCTGAGACAGAAGACAAATCCAGACCGTCCAGCTACAGATAGTATTTATGCGAGTTTGAAGCAAGTCCAGTCTAAGGAGCAAGTACTAGAATAGACTGGCCAACAGAGATAAACTCATGATTCAGAAAAATTAAATTTTTCCCAGACATTACTTTAATATGTTTTGCCCTGTATTTCAGATTTTAAGAGAAAATATATGTTCTGTATACTTTAAAAATATAAATATTCTTAACACACTTTTCATGATTACAGATTTGCAAATTTAGTTATAATCCCTACTAATTTGAAGTGCACTATTAACACATTTATGTGATGACAAAACTCATTATTTTCAATCACTGAGAATCAGGGCTCCCATGACAGGTACACATGGATGAATGACTATTACTGATGCTATAGTATGCTTACAGGCAGGAGCCTAGCATGGCTGTCCTCTGAGAGGCATAACAAACAGCTGACTGAGACAGATGCAGATACTTTCACAGAACCATTTTACTAAAGTCAGAGAACCCCAAGTTTGAATTAGGGAAAGGATGCAAGAGGCTGAGGAGCAGGGTGAATCCATATGAAGACCAGCAGTTGCAATTAACCCAGACTCATAAGATTTCTCAGACATTTAGACACTAACCAAGCAACATACACAAGGTGGTCCAAGGCACCAGACACATATGCAGCAGAGGACTGTCTGGTCTGGCCTTAGTGTAAGAAGTTAAGCTTAACCATAAAGATACTTGCAGCCCTGGGGAGTCAGGTGGTCTATCTGGGGCATCCTTCTGGAGACATGCAGAAAGAAAGATGAGATGTGGAACTGTGTGGGAGGGCAGACAAGGAGAGGGACAAATGAGTAAATTGTTAAAAAATAAAATAAATTAAAGTAATTATTTTTAAAAGAGGACATCATGAATTTTGCAGATGAATGGATGGAACTAGAAAATATCATTCTGAGTGAGGTAACCCAAAGCCAAATAGACAATGATGGTATACCCTCACTTATGAGTGGTTATTAGCCATAAAGTAGAATATCAATGCTACTCTCCAATAAACCAAAGATGCTAAATAGAAAAATACCCAAAGAGAGTATGCTTGACTCATTTAGAACAGAGTGTAAAATAGCCATAGTGTTTTAATTATTATGTGTTAATGTGACTATTTTTCTGGTTCAATCTATGCTGTGTTCAAGGAGCTCCTGTACCTTAATAGATATGTCCTAAGACAGTTTTCCTCTATGATTTTCTTAAAATATTTTCTGGGACATATTCCTTCCAATATACAACTTAGCGCAGGGTAGATAGTGCGTTCCAGTCCACTTCCCACACAGAGAGCCAGCCTGACTCCCACAAGGTCTAACATAAACAGGGTCACAGCTACCAAACCTTCAAAGAAGAGCTATTACCAACAATTCTCAAACTATTTAATAAAATAGAAAGAGAAGGAACACTGCAGAAGTCATTCTATGAAACTTATGAGTTACCCTCATAAATAAACCACACAAAGACCCAAGAAAAAAAATTTCAGACCAATTTCTCTTAAGGATATCGATACAAAAATACTCAAAATAATTCTCATAAACCCCAAGAGAAGAAAAATTATATCAACCAACCAGACACCAAGGAGCTACAGGGTACTTAAACACCAATAAAGAAGACACATGGAGGGACCCATGGCTTCATCTGCACGTGTAGCAGAGAATTGCCTTATCTGGCATCAATGGGAGGGGAAGCCCTTAGTTCTGTAAAGGCTTTATTCCCCAGCAAAGGAGAATGCTAGGGCTGTGAAGCAGAACATGGTGGGGGGAGCATCCTCATAGAAGTGGAAGAATGGATGCTAGGATAGTAGTTTTTTGAAAGGAAACTGGGAAGAGGAGTAACATTTAAATTGTAAATTAAAAATAAAAATAACAATTTTTAAAAAATTCTTGCAAACTGTTTCCAAGAACCCATCAAAAACAATCATTCACTACAACCAATAGGCTTCATCCCAGAGATATAGGCACGGTATAATATATGGAAATCTAGTAAAGTAATCCGCCAAATAACAAATTCAAATTAAATTTTACAAATGTTGAGAGCTGCACTGCCCTATGCTTGGGGGCCAAAATGTCAAGTACCGCTTACCAAGGATGGAACCCCCACCGCCAAAAGTCTTGGGGGCTAAATTCTTAGACCCTGCACTGCCCCAGGCTGCTCTGGTCTGCAGGTTGGGGTTCAGCAAGAGAGAGAGTGAGGACGAACTCAAAGAATGGAGACCGGACGGAGTGTGATTCAATCCCATCTATTCTTTGGTCTCTCTTCCTAATCCAAGTCCCAAGTATTGAGTTCCTAGTCCCTAGTTCCTAGTCCCTAGATCCTAGTCCCTAGTTCATAGTCCCTATTTCTCTTTCCAAATCTCGAGTGTCTAATACCTACTAACTAATACTAGTGTCTAATGCCTAATACCATATGTCTAATACCTAATTGCCTGGTGTCTAATTTTCTGTCTTGAGTGTATAAACCTAGTGTCTAATGCCTTTCCAAGTTCTTCCTCCAAGTGTTAAGTTCCTAAATCTCTGTGCCTAATACCTAATAATCTTTTCTGTCTGCCTCTCAACTTTTATATGTCTCACTTCTAAGCTATGCCTTTAAGTCATTCCTTTAAGTCATGCTCTTAGGTCTTGTCTCTAAATCTGATCTCTAAGACATGCCCTTAAGTCACACACCTTTAAATCTCACACACCCAAGGGAAGATCCTGAGTATCTAAAACAAGATGTTATTGGAGGGTGCTCAGCTGTTGTAGGCCATTGTAATCATCTGTTGTCAGGGTATATGGCTCAAGATGGCTGCAAGGATGATAGCTGCCTTGTGTCTGCTCCCCACAGGCAATGCCATTGGGGTATGCTGAGGGGAAAATAACAGAAAAAGGATATTATTTAAAATGTAAATAAAGGGAATATCTCATACAATTAAGAAAGAAAGAAAGAAAGAAGGAACAAAAGAAAAACAAAAGAAAGAAAGAAGGATTGAAAGGAAAAAAGAAAGAAGAAATAAAAAAGAAAGAGAGAGGGAGAAAGAAAGAAAGAAAGAAAGAAAGAAGGAAAGAAGGAAAGAAAAAAGAAAAGCTCATACAGGAATGACATGACAAGTCCTAGCCCTGGAGACTTGGGAATATTGGGTTGGCATTCAGGGAACTCTTCCAGAGAATGTCCACAGGTAAATCCCGTGCAAGGTCAACAAATCAAGAGGTACACCTGATAGTGTGATAGACCAGGTAGAATTATCTCTGGATTTTCTCCCCATGGGGAAACAAGTGCAACAGAACAATGACCAGAGTAGTTCTTGGAATGCTCTAAATGAGACTGAAGGATAACATTCTGAAATGATTACCAGGGAATACTGGTTTGCATTATGACTATGCAGTACTCTTGATGTCTGAAGAAAGCACTGAAGGAAAATGATCTTGGAGATTCTTTCCAGATATATTCATCCGATCTAGGACTGGACAGTGCATAGATGGTCAGCATTGGATTTTGGGTAGAGGATCAAGAGGAAAACAAATTATAGTTGGTACAGGATTAGAAATTACCCTCATATTATACTTTACACACTAGCTTGGTTTTCAAGATATCAACAAAGAATTCTACTAAAAGAGATCATGGACAGGTGTCTATGTGTGGGAATGTGAGGATGGTGGTAGCAGCTAATGTTCTTAAGGGTGTCCAGTGAAAAAGAAGTCTGATCTATGCTGGCAGACCTAGGCACTAGATCACAGAGATGAAAAGGTATATGTGGTGCTGGGACACTAGCAAGACAAAGCATCTTTGTGACAACAGATACACCTGGAAGACAAAAAATTTTTCTGGGAGACAACAACATACACAATTCACAAATACAATGTGCTGAATGATGAGTGACTGTGGAATTAGCTCTATGACTGTAGATACCCTGGGACAGGAGATTTCTGTAGCCCCTCAATAGGTAAGTCCAGTAAAGATTTTATGTCACCAGAGCAATGCCAAATAATATGGCTGTGGAACTGGCAGCAGACATTTGGAGGACAATCATCAAGACAAACAATGTATTTTCTGTGCCCACAGAGTTATGAGTTGACAGTGTATCAATGGCCCAGGTAGGCATGGTTCCAGAAATGACCAGGGAATATAAGTTACCACAGTTGATGAGTGACCATGAGATTTAATTCCCTGGAATATGAGAACAGCTCTGTCTTGTTAGGTTAGGATCAGTCCATGTGTCACATCTGATGGGAGTTCTGTGCATGGGCAGCCAGGCTTGGAGAGAGAGTGCACATGGTGCAGGGAGGATTGTATCTCTGGAATTCAAGATGGAAAGCCAGCTATAGTGATGTGAAGAAGGTTGGTCTTAGTAGGATCACAGACTTGAATTCTAGGTAACCAGAATTTGGCACTGTTACAAAGGGTGCCATTTTTGGACTAGTGTGAACTTGTTGGAGAAAGTGGATCATTTTGTTATGGATATTGAAGTCTCACATACTCAGGGTATGCCTTTTGTGGCTCATAATTTTCTGCTTCTGCCTGAGGATCCAAATAAACACACCTACTTGTCAAGCATCAATTCTGTCCACAGAGCACTCGTTTCTGACCATGAGGAAACAGACTAAATGTCTGAACTTAAAAACAGCCAAAATTAATGATTTCCTTATATGGGTTGATGTGGTACTCTATATCAGCTCTAGAACTGCCAACAGGTTTTGCCCGTTCCCATTGACTCTCATTTGTTAAAGCATTAAATTACATTCCTAAAGCAAATTTCCAATGTCTGGTCTCTTATGTGGGAAATGGATTGCTCCTAGGAGTGGTCACCAAGGTCAAACCTCAAAAATAACAATGTCTTTTGTGTGTCCTTATGTGCACTTAGAACATTCTTGGTAGATTCTTATGCATACCTCAAAATGCTCTCTGTGCATCCAGAGACAGTCAGTACCCATTGGAGATGTTACAGTTGTGCTTGGCTTGAGGAGCTCACCAGGAAAGTCTGCACAAGATTCATGGACATAGCTATGCCTGGGTGTATTAAGATGTTGCTAGCACATAAGTCTTAGAACACGCAGAATTCAAACCAGTACTAGAACTATGCAACAACACTTAGATGCTGACAAGAAGAGATAGAGTTGGCAGGCTTTGGTTTTGTAATAACATCTTGAAAATAGTGGCAGTACCTTTGTGAACAGTTGTAAGTCTGTTAGAGTCTAGTTATGAGCCTGTAATAGGACATTATGGGCAGATATCTAGGTATAACCAGAGTATCAAGTGGCACCTGATTGGAGGGGCTTCAGCAATTGCTTGACTGAGCTAGGTCTGGGAGGATGAAGAAGGTTGTCCCACAATTCCTTGAAACTCATAGGCAAATATGGAAAGATAGGTGTTTATTCAGAAGTGTATGTTGGAATGAAGAGATGACACAGACCTCTATATTTAGGCAGTATTTAACAGGAAACGCAAAGTAGAATTTCTACAGAAGAGGTTAAGGACAATAAGGATAGTGGTAACGTTGCCCTGGATTTTACAATGTAAAACTTCTGTAGGCTTTTGTTGCAACGGGGTCTGCTCTACCTGGATTGAGACAAAAGACTTAACAAAATATGTTGAGGATTGCTTGGGTCTTCAGGTCAGGGTCTAGAGGGAAAGAGAAATGGGGATAAGGGGAAGAGTCGCTAGGAATGAAGACAAGACAGAGGTTATGATCCAGTCTCAAGTCTAGTCATGAGTCTTTTATTGAAGGGCAATCTGGGGTATTTATATACTTGTAGGCAGGTGTATATGACTTAAGCCTTGTAGGCATGGCTAGCACATGTGCCTTACAGGCATGGATAGTTGCTTTCTAGCTGCTTTCTGTTAAAAGTTGGCTCCCAACAGGCTTTGATCATCTGAAGCTGAATATTGGACCATATGAAGCATGGACTAATGTTGGAGGGTGTTTCCAGGTCTTGTGATCCATCAAACTGGCTATGCAACCTGCGAATACAGATTTAGAACATGAGCAGTAGAGATGGTGACAATTTGCTTGTTTCTTGGTGAACTGGCTTGAGAAGATTTACAGAAGATTTATGACTGGAGTTAGGGTTGGGAGTGAATTGTACTCAAGCTCCAAAACAATGCCTCTAAGAAAAGCCAATCTTTCTTCAGAACATCTTGATCTAAGCCTAGACTTTGTCAATGGGGCATGAGAGCTCTTCTTAGAGTTTCTGTGATAGAAAAATTTTTAGAAACTGAGGGCAAGAGAACCAAATGAAGTACTTAGATTCAAAAGCTACATAATAGAACATAGGCCTGGGATTTTGTGCATGGTATAGATGGGAGAGATTCAGGAAATCTACTCATGTAACAATGCTAAGAGGAATCCACATCCACAATTAGGCTTTAGCTTCTTTGTGTAGAAAGGATATCATGGATCTCCAGAAATTCAAGAGGAAATACAACATGTGTGAGACCAGAACTAACCTGTAGCAGTGATGATGGCACTGGAAAGTAAGGTTCGTGTGAGCACACCAACAAGAAAATATGTATTAGATACATATATATGCACTTATTGAGAATAGCAAAGTTGTGCTTAATTTAGGGAAACTTACCATATTAATCACATTTCATCACTGAGAGATCAAATTTTAGGAGTCAAGGAAGAAACCTATAGTTTTGCAAAAATAAAAGCACATAACATGAAGGAATACTACATAATGCTTTGATCACAGCAGGTATCTCAGCTTGGCACTTGTACAACATAGAACCACTTCTGAAATGTGGCAACACTCAGAGAGGCCTCCAAACTACCTCAAGAATCATTACTCAAGGATCTGTCAAATGACTTTATACAATTGATTTTATAGGCATGTGGTTTAAATTGAAGTTCCCTCTTCTCAAATGATTTTATATTGTGTCATGTTACCAAAAGACAGGCTATCGTTGTAAAGCTCTACCACACCTGGAAGAAGAATATGGCAGCATGGTCCACATGGTACTAAATGTGATGAAAAAAAAGAGGTAAAATTCCAGTGGAAATAGAATAAAAACATTCTGCAAGTTTCAAAGCCAGGCAATCTTTGTCATAAATGGTGATCCAGCAGATAGTTCTGGAGAAACACTGTCTGGGAAAATGGACATAACATTATTGAGGTTTTATTTGATAATTCTAAACAGGGAAGTCTAGGGCCGCTGCTTTGTGACCATAGGGATTCCCAATTAGGAGAAGACACTCAAGTGCACAGTTCAGTTATGCCAGCATAGGAAACTCATGTGTAATCAATAAATTCGTAGCTAGGCATGCACCAATGTAGACTACTATTGAGAACTCACTACTTACTGACCTCACCAGAAAATTGGATCAACATATGGATGAGGGAAAACAAGCATGGAAAGGTAAGGAGGGCAGTAGAAGACCAATCTCTGTAGATCTCATCATGGGTAGAGTGAATGCATCCTGTCTATCATAAATCGGAAAGAAAATGTAGAATCTGAAAATGAAGCAGGATCTGGAGAAACAACAAAAGATGTTAGAGACTAAAGCTACATGATCTCTTCTACACCTGGTATTGTTTTCATGGTGTGGACAGGAGAGATTCAGTGAAACTATTCAGGCACAGATATTTATACAAATGTACATCCAGTCTTAGGCCTAACAGTGTGTGGATGGAATGGTTATTTTTGTTCTCCAGAAATTAAAAAGAGATAATACAAAATCTGCATGACCAGAAGTATCCTGGCACATTGAAGATGCCACAGGAAAGGAAACTTCTAGAGAGTTCACCAACAATGAACAATTATTGAGCTGTGTGTCTTCCAATATAGTGAGAAACAGTGGGTCTTTTCTGGAAAACCTTACCATAGTAATCAGGGAAGAACCTTCACTCTTCATTACTGTGAGTACACAGATCAGGAATCAAGTAAGAAATCTAGAGGCAAAAATATTTTAAGATAACACTAAGGAATACTACATAATGCTTTGCACTCAATAGGTAACTTGTCTTCCCTTCATCTACAACACAGAACTACCTCCTACATCTTGGAAACACCCATAGAGTGCTCCACACTACCATGACAGTCATTACTACAGTTAGCTGTCAAAATGCTTTTTACACACCGTTTCATGGAAGAATGTCACTGATGACTCTAGATTATGTCACATTAATTCAAAACAAACCATCTTAGAGAGGCTTTATCACATCTTGTATAGGAGTGTGGCAACACGTTCAACATGATATGATTCTGAAGAAAAATAATGCAAGATTACAAGGTTAATAGAAGCCAGAAAAACATTCTGAGAATCTCAAAATCAGGCAATTTGTGTCATAACTGTTAGTCCAGCAAATGAGTCTAGGGAACAATGATCTGGAGGTGTACACACAGAAGAGTTGTTTTGAGGAACACTAAAGAGGGAAGACCAGAACAGGTTCTATGTGACCTGCAGGAGGCCTCTGGATAGAAGATGACACTGTAGAGCAAGTTTCAGTCATTGCCACAAATGAACAACTGAACCTTGTTTATGTATCATCTTGTTCCCACGTATCATCTCCACAAACTTTGCTAGACTTGACCAATTGTGCTTACACTTGTAAACCTATAACTGGATTTCTACAGCTGATACTGACTCATATTGAGGTTTGATAAGACAGATTCACATGGTGTTTTTCTGAGGAAAGAACCATTGGAGAACATGTGCTTTTTCCAGAGAGTATAAATACAACTCAATTGACAGTGACAGGGGACTGCATATCTAGCATTACAGCAACCAATTCCTCTTGCACAATATGGAAAACAAAGGATTATACCACAAATCATTTACACACACTCAGGGTTTCAAAGTGCACCAGGTTTTAAGTTCTGAAAGGGTGATTTTGTAATAACATGTTTATTGGAAATGATGTCAATTAGGGAGAAATCTGAATAAATTAAAAGTGATAAAGCTTCCACATATGTACCCAATAACATGATAAAATTCTTTGCATAGTATGACACAAACCATTTTACTTCTAAAACAGACAATCACACAAGGCAACCAGTTATAGAAAGAGCCAATAATACTTTAAAGGAAATGCTTACTAAACTACAAGAGAGAACATACTCAATAATGTTTTGTTAACACTAAATTTTCTTAATTTTAATGAAAAAAATAGGTGCTGAGAGACATATGGTTATCAAAACCATAGAGGAAATAAACCAATCTATGTATACTATAGGGTTATTTCGACATTAAAATGGAAACCAGCAATTTTTTAAGGTGGGGATAAGATGTGGTTATGTTTATATATCTACAGGGAATAAAAAATTATGTTTACCAACAAAACATAAAAACTATATCTGACCAATGAATTGTCTTATCAGTTAAGACAAGAATGTCTTCACAAAGAAAAGAGCCCAGGCAAATGAAAGATTGTCACAGTTACTGATTTATCCAAAGTTTGCATGCAAATTAACTTCAAATGGGCTAGCCCTAATGATTAATCCCAAAGAGACTGGATAACCACAGAGACTGGACAAAAGGTAGGCAGGACTGACAGTACAAAGACTAGATAAACACAGAAACTGGGCAATAAATGCAACAGTTACCTTTTTTTTCAGACTACCACAGTTTTCCTTGGAAACCAAAAATGAAAATTCCTTCTCCCAATTCAGCAACAATCAAATATATATATATATATATATATATATGAATACCATCATCCCATATACTTAAGTTGGTGTGAGTCACTTAGGTGGCTGGATGTGTTATGTTTGTTATCATCTATGGTGGTGGTTTGTTTTGCTTAATTATTGTATAGTGATATAAATTTAAGGTGTTTTGCTCAATTAGAATATAGTAGCAGAAATTTAAGGTATTTTTAATTAATGTATATTAGTAGAACAATAAAATTGTTTTTTTGAAATATCATATATTAACAGAAATGTAAGCATTTTATTTAATTGTTGAATATTGATAGAAATTTAAGGCTTTTGTTTACTGTACATTCATTGAAAATTTAGGTTTTTGTTTAACTATTGGATATTAATAAAAATTTAATGTCAGTTTGTTTGAGTAATTCCATATTTGTACAAAATTAACTTTGTTTTGTTTAATTATTGGATATTAATAAAAATTTAAAGATGGTTTTTTTGAATTAATATATATTAAGAAAAATTTAGTGTTTTGTTTAATTATTATATATTGATAGGAATTTAAATAGTTTTTAAGTTAGTATATATTAATTGAAATTTAAAGGTTTACTTTCATTATTGTATATTAAAATATATTTAAGTTGCTTTGTTTGAAATCTTGTTATTAATAGAAATTTATGTTTTAAATATATATTAATAGAAATTTACATTCATTTTGTTTAAATTATTGTATGTTAATAGAAATTTAAAGTCTTTTTAAATTAGTGTATTTTAATAGTAACAAATTTTTTCTTTAAGTACTGTATGTTTATAGATCTTTTATTGCTTTGTTAATTATTGTATATTGATAGATAATTAAATGTGTTATCTCTTACTGCATAGTAAAAGAAATTGACAACTTTTATGTATGTTAACAGAAATTTAAAGTCATTTTGTTTGAATTTTTGTGTATTAATAGAAATTTAAAATCATTTTGTTGGAAGCATATACTAATTGAAATTTAAGGGTTTATTTAATTAGCATATATTTGTAGAAATTTGGTTTTTTAATTATTTTACATTGATAGAAACATTAAATAATAATTTGAGTTATACTATGTTAACAGTAATTTATTGTTTATTTATTACTGTATTATAGAAAATTAGATTTGATTTGTTTAATTGTGTATTATTAGAAATGTATAGCTTTTGCTTAATTTGCATATTCAGAAATTTAAAGTTCTTTTTTTTGAATTATTGTTTATTAAAAGATGTTGAAATCATTTTGTTTAAATTATTTTATATAAATAAAATTTAATGTTTTTTTGAAGTATTTTGTATTTATAGAAATTTTATGTTTTGTTTAATTATTTTATACTAATAGAAATTTAAAGTCATTTTTTTGAATTACAGTATTTTAATAGAAGCTTTAAGTTTTTGTTTAAATGTTGTATACTAACAGAAATTTAATATATTTGTTTAATTTTTGTATATTGATAGAAATTTAAAGTCAATATATTTGAATTAGAGTATATTAATAAAATTTAGTGTTTTTAATTATATTTTTTTCCCTGAAATTTAAATCTGGTTTGTTTTATTGCATATAAATATAAATTTACACCTTTTGTTTAATGTTGTATGTTAAGAGATATTTATAATGTCATTTTGTTTGAATTATTGTATGTTAATAAAAATTTAAAGTTTATGTTTAAGTATGGTATATATATAGGATTTTATGTTTTTGCTTAATTATTTTATATTAATGGAAATATATAGTCAGTTTATATAAATTACAGTATATTAATAAAAAATTAGTATTTTTAATTACTGTTTATTGCCTGAAATTTAAATTTGTTTTGTTTTATTGCATACTAATAGAAATTTGACAGCTTTTGTTTAATATTGTGATGTAGAGTGAAAAATTATAAAGACCATTTTATAAAATATATACAGGCTCACTAGTTCCAAGAAAGCAGAACTGAATATAAGATTCCAGGCCTTTCATTGCCCAGGGATACATTCCTCAAGCCTCAGGGAAGAAAATCCACCTGTAGGTGGGGTAGGCCCAAAGCAGGAAGACACATTCCTGGCCACAATCTTGGTTACCCCTCCCGTACCCTTGAGGGTTTCTCCAGTGTTACAGCTTGCTGAGTTCAAAATTTATAAAACAACCAATCATGTGTAACCATGCGAAAATACAACCAATCATGTGTAACCTCGTGAAAATTCCTTCTTTTCCCTACCCCTTACTATAAAAAGCTTCTTAGCCTACGACTGGGTCAGACTGTACTCTTGCACAAGTGTTCAGTTTGAACGCTGGCTGCCAGCTCTCTTCCCTAATAAACCTATGCTGATTGCATCCAGGTATGGTGTCTGGGAGTTTGTGGGTATTCGTGACTTCCAGAGACTTGAGTGAGGGTCACCCGAATTTGGGAGTTTTCAGTATATTAATAGATATATATAAATCATTTTGTTTGAATAATTGTATATTAATAAAAATTTATGGTTTATGTTTAAGTATGTTATATTTATAGGAATTTAAGTTTTTGCTAAATTATTTTATATTAATGAAAATTTATAGTCAGTTTATATAAATTATAGTATATTAATAAGAATTAATATATAGTATTTTATTTTTAATAATAATATGTTTAACTACTGTTTATTGCCTGAAATTTAAATTTGTTTTTTTAATCACATATTAATTCAGATTTAAAGCATTTGTCTAATATGGTATATTAATAGAAATTTATAAATCATTTTGTATGAATTATTGTATATGAATAAAAATTTAATGTTTATGTTTAATTATGTTATATCCATAACAATTTTCTGTTTTATTAATTATTTTATAATGATGGAAATTTAAAGTCAGTTTTTAAATTATAATATACTAATAAGAATTTAGTATATGTAATTACTGTTTATTGCCTGAAATTTAAATTTTTTTATTGTATATAAATATAAATTGACACCTTATGTTTAATATTATATGTTAGAAGATATTTATAAAATTATTTCCTTTGAATTATTATATATTAATAAATACTTAAGTTTTATGTTTAAGTATTGTATATTTATAGGAATTTTGTATTTTGTTTAATTACTGTATATTGACAGAAATTTAAAGACATTTTGATAGAATTATTGTTTATTAATAAAAGTTAAAGATCATTTGTTTACATTATTGTATATTAAGAGAAATTTAAGGGTTTTTTTGAAGTATTGTATATTTATAAGAATTTTATATTTTCATTTAATTATTTTATATTAAAAGAAATTTAAAGTCTTTTTTGAATTACAGTATATTAATTGAAACATTTGTTTTGTTTAAATGTTTTATACTTATAGAAATTTTAAGTATTTTTTTAATTATTATATATTTATAAAAATTTAAATTCAATTTGTTTAAATAACAGTATATTAATAAAAATTTAGTGTTTTCTAACTACAGTTTATTTCCTGAAATTTAAATTTTTTAATGGTATTTTAATATAAATTTACAGCATTTGTTTAATATTGTATATTAAGAGATATTTTTAAAGTCTTTTTTTCTATTATTGTATATTAATAAAAATTTAAGGTTTGTGTTTAAGTGTGTTATATTTATAGGAATTTTATGTTTTACCTACTTATTTCATATTAATGGAAATTTAAATTCAGTTTATTTAAATTATATTATATTAATAGTAATTTAGTGTTTTTAATTACTTTTTATTGCCTGGAATTTAAATTTCTTTTGTTTTATTGCTTATTAATAGAAATTTACAGCTTTTGTTTTATATTGTGTATTAAAAGATGTTTATATAGTCATTTTGTTTGAATTATTGTATATTAATTAAAACTGAATGTTTATGATTATGTATTGTATATTTATAGAAATTTTATGTTTTGTTTAATTATTGTATATTGATAGATTTAAAGTAATTTTGTTGGAATTATTGTTTATTAATAGAATTTAAAACTCATTTTGTATAAATTATTGTACGTTAAAAGAAATTTAAGATTTTGGTTGATGTATTGTATATTTATAGAAACTTTATGCTTCTGTTTAATAATTTTATATTAATATAAAATTAAAGTCATTTTTTAATTAGAGTATATTAATAGATACTTTAGGTTTTTCTTTAAATATTGTATACTAATAGAAATTTTATATATTTGTTTAATTATTTTATATTGATAAAAACTAAAAGCAATTTAGGGTATATTAATAAAAATTTAGATTTTTTTAATTACTGTTTATTGTTTGGAATTAAAATTTGTTTTCTTTTATTGCATATAAATATAAATTTACTTTTTAAATATTGTATATTAATATATATTTATGAAGTCATTTTTTTTGAAATATTGCATTTTAATAAAAATTTAAGTTTAATGTTTAAGTATGGTATATTTATAGGAATTTCATGTTTTTATTTAATTATTTTATATTAATGGAAATTTAAAGTCAGTTTATTTAAATTATACTATACTAATAACAATTTAGAATTTTTAATTACTGTTTATTGCCTGAAATTAAAATTTTTTTCATTTTATTGCATATTAATTGAAATTTACAATTTTGTTTAATATTATATATTAATAGATATTTATAAAGTCATTTTGTTTGAATTATTGTGTATTAATAGAAATTTAAGATTTAAGTGTTGTATATTAATAAGAATTTTATGTTTTGTTTAATTATTTTATATCGATAGCAATTTAAAGTCATTTTGTTTAAATTAAGATATATTAATAGTACTTTAATGGCTTTTAATTATTGTTTCTTGATAGAAATTTAAACTGTATTCTTTTATTGCATATTAATAAACATTTATTTGTTTTGATCACTATTGTATGTCAGTAGAAATTTAAATTCCATTTATTAATACTTGTATATTAATAGCACTTTTAGGTTTTTTAAATTATTGTATATTAAAATAATTTGATACGTTTTGTTATTTATGTTGTTCAAAAAAAAGTCAGTTTGAATTTCCGCACATTAATAGAAATGTAAAGTTCTTGTTCAATTACTGTATATTAGAATTTTAAAGGTTATATTTAATTATTAATATTGATAGAAATTTAATGTTGTTGTGTTCGACTGTTTTTGACAATATTTTACATAAGCTATTAATTTAAAAAGTGAAAGTTTTTATATTTTTCTCTTGAATAGAGATCATTCATTTAAGAGAAAGAAAATTCTTTAACATAAAGAAGCATATTAACTGGAAACTTGTGGGTTCTTTGGAAAGTCACTTATGGCAAATGATGTTTTGATGGGTTACACATGTTGCTAAAGCAAACATGTGAAAGGACACAGGATGTTAAGATGAACCAATGCGATGGTAGATGATGTTAGAATGTTTTGCTTTGCTTTGCCTTGCCATTCCTTACTGGACACCATATGACATGATGTTATACAAGGAAACACAAAAATAATTCTGGCAATATTATAAAGACTACTTGCAGCTTCTACATACTCAGGCCAATTGTCAGAGTGATGTCAGACTCACATAGAGTTTTGCCAAGACAGAGTTACATGGTGTTTTGCTGAGCAAAGACCCATGGGAAGACAAATGATACTTAGAGTGACAATAAATACTACTCAACTGACAGTGACGAAGGCCCTTTACAACACTGTGTTGGGCTCACATCTTCTTCACACTTCTTCACTTCCTGGAGACAGGCATTGTAGAAAACTTCTGGCATCCCTGCTTGGCCTGGTTACTCCTGCTGACTCATACCCATTTGGAAGATGCCTGGATGTTTCTACAGGATTGTGTCTCCACTGCCAGTTAGTACCTGCAGTGAACCAAGGCAGAGTGAGGGGATCACTGGAAAGAAAATGATTGTTAAGTCTCATCATATATAACTGATGAGTACTTTGTCCACCAGAAACAGAACTGAAAGTGTAGACATGATAAAGGAAGATAGGGTCTAGAAAAACAATTTAGGACTTTAAATGAAGAAGCTGAAAGATAAGACCTAGGCATGGGCTTGTATACATGGTAAGAAAACGAGAGATTCACTGAAGTCATTTAGACAAAAATGTTGAGAGGAATATACATTCACAGTTAAGCATGAGTGTGAGAAGTGGAAAGGGTATCTTGGTTCTCCAGGAATTCAACAAATGTAGTGCAGGATATGTCTGACCAGAAGAATCCTGGCACAGTTATAATGGCACTGGAAGTGAAGCTTATGGATGGCACACCAATAAGAGACAATGCCCGGTCTGATTGTCTCCACATGTAGGGAACAACACAGTTGGGCTTAGTTCAGGGGAAACTTACCTCATTATGTAGAGTAAGCATTTTCCATCATTGAGGGAACACAAGTAAGGTATCAAAGAAAAAACTGAGGGGCAAGAACTGGAAGAGACTCCACAGTGGAATACTACATAATGCATTAGAATACAATAGTATCAATGCATTCATCTGGTACAACCAGAGTAACCCAAAGTTTTGCAACACCTACATAGGGATCCACTCTATCCAAAGAGTCATTCGTCAAGGTATCTCTCAAAGGGATCTTCTACACACTGTTTCATAGAGAAATAGGATCAATTGCGGTTACATCTTCTCAGGTGACTAGAGAATATGTCAAGATAACACAGCACAAACCGTCATGGTGAGGCTCTATCACAACTGACAGAAGTATGTGGCAGCACAGTCCACATAGCACTGTATCTGCTGAAAAAATGCTGCAAGATTACATGATTAATAGAATCCTGAAAAAAAGTGTTAAAGGATCAAAGCCTGGAAATGTGTGTCAGTGCTGGAAATACAATAAAAGTGCTTAGAGATGTATGATCTGGGAGTAAGCACAGAGCTCAATGGGTTAGTATTTGGGAATACTAAACAAGTAGCCCACTTCTGGGTTTCTAGAACATAAGATAGGCCGGATAATAGGACAGAGACTGGAAGACAAGTTTCTGTCTTGCCCCTCAAGGACACTAGTATAAAATCTGGACATACTTAGATAGAACTCCTACAATTGTGATTGTACTTGTGTACTCACTATTGGAGAAAACTCATCAAAAAATTGGTTGTAGAGCTGAATGCTTCAGTCCAAGTATATTATGGTGAGTAGGAAACTGGGAAACATCTTCTCTAAATCTCTTCATGAAAGCCTGGTATGTACCCTGTCCATAAAAACAGGAATGGCCTTGCACACATGACTAAGTAAGGTGGAGGGTAGAGAAATTATTGAGAAAGTTAGATGAGGAAGCTGCATGATGGGTAAGAGAGATGCCTCAGTTAATGTGGAAAGTATGGACAGGACTGATCCAGGTAAACTGTTCAGGCAAAGGTGTTTAGGGACATCTGCATTGGGAGTTAGTACTTACTGTGTGGGAGTATAAGGGATATCTTAGATCTCTAGTACAACAACAGAAATAGTGTGGGATATATGTGACCAGAACTATCCTGACACAGTGAGGATGCCTTTGACAGATTGCTTCTTGAGAGATCACCAATAAGAAACAATGACTGAATTTTATGTCTACACATACTGGGAGTATCACAGTTGGGCTTAGTTCTGTAATAGCATACCATAGCAGCAGGAGAGTAGCTTGACTGTCGATTTGGGAAGCTTTTAATTAGATTGACTGTGAGAGAATATAGGTCAGGAATCAAGTAAGAAATTTATGGGCAGGAAAAGAATTGGATAACATTAAGGTGTACTGCATATTACTTGGCACTCCATTGGTATTTCCATTTGACTTGTTGAACAAGCCCAAATGACCTCTGAAGTATGGCAACAAGCACAAATGATTGCACACTACCATAAGAGTCTTAGCTCAACAGAGCTCTCAAAGGTTTTTCTACACACCATTTCAAGGAGGCATGTTATCAATTGAGGTTCCTTCTTCTCAGATGAATCTACATTAAGTAACATTACTATAACAAACCATCATGGTGAGGCTCTAACATTCCAGCAGAAGAATGTGGCAAAGTGTTCCATATGGTATTGAATCTGATGAAAAAGAATGATGCAAGATTTCAGGGTTAATAGAATCCTGAAAAACAGTCTGAGAGGCTCAAGCCCAGGCAATCTAGGTCAGAAATCCAGAAAATGTGTCTAGAGCAGCAAGGTCTGGGAGATTGTACAGAGTAGAATTTGGGTTGTATTTGGGAATAATAAATAAGGAATGCTAGTTCAGGTGCTCTGTCACTTGAGGGAGGAGTGGTAATAGGAAATGGGATTGGAAGGCAGGGTTCAGATTTGCCAAAATTTAAGCCAATGAAAATCCTGGACATACTTAGGTAGGCCTTCTGCCATGGAGACTCTACTTGAGAATGTACTACTGGAAAAAACTTACCAGGAAGTTGTGTGCAGAGCATTTTGACTAAAGACAAGCATGGAAAAGTGAGCAAGAATATGGAAGGCAAGGGTCTGTAGATCTGGTCTGGAAACCAGGTATGTGACCTGTCAATCTTGAAAAGGACTGGAAGCACAGAAATCACAAACATATCTGGGTTCTAGCAGACTAACTGAAGAAGTTAGATACAGAATTTACAGGACAGGTCCTAGGCCTGTGGGTGTATGTGTGGTATGCACAGGAGAAATTCAGGGAATGTATTCAGACAAAGAATATTTTTGGAAGAAATCTGCATGTTTAGACATTATCATGGGTAGTGGAATATGTAACTTCAGTCTCCAGAAATTCAAGAGAAATACTGCAATATAAGTGTGACAAGAACTATCCAGGGACATAGAAGGAGAGCTTCTGGAGAGCTCACTGTTAAGATAAATTGGCTAAGTTTTGAGTCACCACATATTAAGAACATCACTGTTGTTCTATATCAGGGAAAACTTACCATAGAAGGCAGAATAGGAGATTCACTTCCATCAGTAAGAGAACAGAGGTCAATAATCAAGGAGGAATCCTAGAGGCAAGAACTGAATTAGATACTGCTAAGAAATGATACATAATTCTCTACACTCCATAGGTACAATGGAATGCCTTTTTGTAAAATGCAAAACCACTTCACAAAGTTTAGCAACAACCACTGAGGGATCCACATTTCTTGAAGAATCCCTACAAATGGGTGGTATAAACAGGCTTTTCTACAGGCAATTTCATGGAGGAATGTTCTCAATTAGGGTACCTTCTTCTCAGATGACTCTTGATTCTATAAATGGGACACAACACAAAAGAAAATATTGAAGCTCTACAATGCCTGGCAAACTAATATGGCAGCATGGTCTACATGGTACTAAATCTGATGAAATAATGATGTAAGATTACAGTGTTAATAGTATCCTCAGAAACAGTCTGAGATCCTCAAACCATAGATATCTCTGTCAAAGATGGAAGTTCAGGAAATGTTTCTAGAAATGGTTTGTCTGAAAGAATGAACAGAGCAGAAAGGGAGTTTTATCTGGGAATACTAAAAAGGGTAGACCAGTACTAGTGTGATGTGATCAGCTGGAGGCTTGGGAATAGAAGGTGGCACTGGAGGGCAAGTTTCAGACTTGCAAATGTAGGAAACCTATTTGTAATCTGTACATATTTACCTATACCTCTTCTCATGAGGGCTACAACTGTGGGCTCTCTACTGGGGAAACAAAACTTTGAATTGGGTATAAGGCATGATAATTGGAGTGAAACTAAGGGGTAGCCTTTGTTGTGATGGTAAAGGTGTGTATACCAGATATATATCAGATACATCATTATCACTAATACCAGATACCTGTCCTGTCCATTAGAAACCAGATTGGGAGTATAGAGTTTGCAAAAGAAACAGTGAAGTAAAGGACAAGTGGACATAAGAAAATATACAACAGACATAATCTTTTGTTTTTGTTCATGGTGTAGAAAGGAGAGATTTTTTGCGATTTGAAGGAGGACCGGAGCCATTACAAGGTCCCCTTTAATTTCTGGAGGTCAGGACTCTACTGTCACCTTGGCAAGATTAAAATCACCAAAGCTCTTCTATACTTGGAGAATGGAGGAGATGTCAGGGGCAGCCCTGCTTATACACTGAAGGTCTAAAATTAACCATAAGCCTAAAACTAGCAATAGGCCTGACATATATGCCTGCTAACACAAAGTCCTGTTTCTCTATGGAAAAACACTGAAACAGATGGCTATAAACTATTATAAACAGGCAGCTTTTGTGGTAATCTACCAGCCTGAGTAGTCATAGACCTTGTAAATAGGCAGCCTTGGTGGATAGTACCAAATTAGACAAGGAGAAGTTTATCATAGGCAGAGTCATAGTGATCTAACCCCTGAACCTTCACCCAGCGGATACCCTGCTGTGAAAGATATCTGTACTCCCCTGAACATCTATGCTCCTGTGTCATTCCCTTCCCCACATCCTGCATTTTCTTTATAACCCCCATGTTAAAAAGTAAAAATTGTGATTTGATAATAAAAAAATAATAAATAATAAAAAAAAGAGATACCGGGAATCTAATCAGGGAGATGTGTTGAGTGAAATATGCATTCATAAGTAGTCCCTAGTATGTGAGGTTAAAATATAACAACACATATAGTGTAGTATCTCTTTGACCAGAACTATCCTGGCATATTGACAATGGCATTGATGGGGGGATTTCTGAAAGCTTCACCAACAAGGGACAATGACAGATCTGTAAGTCTCCACATATTGAGAACAACACAGTGGGGCTGAAATTTAGGTAACTTACTTAATTGTCCAAGACAATTTGTAGCTTCATGGTCCATCATTAAGAGAATAAAAATCAGTCATCAGGGACAAACCTAGAGGTGAGAAATGAAGTAGATATTTTGAAGGAATAGTAAATAATACTTTGCATTCAATAGATACCCAGGCTTGCCTTCTTCTACAACCATGAACATTTTCTGAAAGTTTGCACCACCTACAGAGGACTAACAAGCATTGCTACAGGCCAAATCAAAAAAGAGTTTTCTCATTTGAGGCTCCTTCATCTCACATAACTCTAGATTTTGTCATGTTAACTGTGGGAACTGACAGAAGGCGGCTATCAACCTTGTAGCCATCTTGAGCCATAGACCCTGACAAGAGACTTGATTACAATAGACTACAACAGCTGAGCACACTCTGATAACATCTTGTTTTAGATACCCAGGATTTTCCCTTGGGTGTGTGAGACTTAAAGGTGTGATTTAAAGATAACACTTAAGGGCATGGCTTAAGTGCGTGACTTAGAGGCCTGGCTTGGAAGTGAGACCTATAAAAGGTGAAAGGCAGACAGAAGAAGTGAGTTAAGTATTAGGCATTAGGTATTAGGCACTTAGCACTTGGAGAAAGAACTTGGAACTGGGAACAAGACTAGCAACTGGAAATAAGATTAGGTGCTAGAACTAGGAACTTTGAACTAGAGACTTGGAGAGAAGAAGAGAGATTGAAGGATAAATGGGATTAAATCATTCATTGTTTGGTCTCCATTCTTTTCATCAGCTGTAACTCTCTCTTGCTGAAACCCAAACTGTGAACTGGAGCAGTTTGAGGCAGTGCAGGCGCTAACAATTTAGCCCCAAAGCATGGGCTAGTACAACTCTCAACATTTTTGGTTCCCAACGTGGGGCAGCTTGGGCCTCAATAGTTAACACAACACAAAAACCATAGTGACACACTATCACACAGTATAGAGAAATGTGTCAACAAAGTCCATTTAGTACTGAATATGATAAAAAAAATGATGCAAGATTTCATAAAATCCTGACAATCTGAGAGCCTCAAGGCCATGCAATCTGTTTCAGATATGGAAGTACAGACAATATATCTAAGGAAGCATGGTCTGCAAGCATACACACAGCAAAATTGGAGTTGTATTTTAAATACTAAAAAGGAAGCCCAGGGGAAGTGACATGTGAGGGCTAGGAATAGGAGCTGGCACTGGAGGAAAAAGTTTAGTCTTGTGCACAATGGACAGCCATGTGTAATCTGCTCATACTTAGCTAGGCATCCTCCACACCAGATTCCAATTCTATTCTCACTACTGAGGGAACTCACTAGGAAATTGAGTGAGAAACTGGGTGCCAGGAGTCAACCAAAAAATGGCAAAGAGTGGACTGAAATGCAGAGGACTGTAGATCACATCACTAAAACCTGGTTTTGCTGTGTGCATCAGAAATAGGAATGGGTGTGTAAAGAATGAAAAGGTAACTGGAAGGTAGAGTACCAACTGAGAGAGTGAGATGCAGAGGATGCATGATGGGACAAAGGTCTTGTATTATGGCTAAGGTGCAGAGTGGAGGAATGCAGAGAAGCTATTATGGTAAAAACAGTAAACAAAGACTCTATTCAGAATTACATCTTAGAGTATAGGGTAAATTGTGTATCTTGGTTCCCCAGGAATTCAACAGAGATATTACACATCTGTGTAACTAGAACTATCCAGGCACAGTGAAGATGGCACTAGAAGGGGTGGTTCTGAAAATCTCACCAAAAAGACTCAATGGCTGAGCTCTAGGCTGCCAATTATTTAGATCCTTACAGTTTGGCTTTATTATGAGAAAACTTATCATATAGTAAGCAGAGAAGGAACTTCACTTACCATCACAGAGAGAGCACAGGTCCAGAAACAGGAAGAAATCTAGGGAAAAGAAATGAAAGAGATACTACTATGTAAAACCACACAGCATACATAGGCAGTTCCACTTGCCTTATTGACCAAGGAAAACCATCTTTCAAAGATGGAAAACACCCACAATGGTCTCTACACTGCTATATGTATCATTACTAATCAGAGTAGCTAAAAGATATTTATACAGTAACTAGAAGGGAAGGTTCTGAAGATTTCACTAAAAAGACTCAATGGTTGAGCTATAGGCTTCCCATTATTTAGATGCTTACAGTTTGGCTTCATTTTGGGAAAATGTATCATAGTGAGCAGAGCAGAAACTTCACTTACTGTCACAGAGAGAGTCCAGGTCTAGAAAAAAAGAAGAAATATAGAGAGAAGAACTGAAAGAGATACCACTACATAATACTAAAAAGTACTTTGTACTCCATAGGTAACTACATTTGACTTATTGTACAATGAAAACCACCTACAAAAAATGGGAAACTTCCACAAAGGTCTCTACACTGCCATAATTACATTACTCACCATAGCTAACAACGGGCATTTATACAGTTCATTTCATAAAAAAATATTCTCAATCGTAGTTCCTCCTTCTCATACGACTCTACATTGTGTTAAGTTAATACAATAGAAATCTTGTTGATGATGGTTTATTAGACTTGGCAGAAAAATATGGCAGGATTGTGATGAAAATGTGATGCAAGAGTTGATAGATTGTTAACAAATAGTTTGAGTGCTTTAAAGCCAAGAAATCTTTGTAAAAACTGGAAGACCAACAAAGGCTCTAGATAGTAGAACTATCTGGGAGTGATCACACAGCAGAATTAGGCTTGTCTTTGAAAATAAAAAAAAAGAAGTCCTAGTGGAGGTACTGTGTGACAGGAAGGAGGCCTGGGAATAGGTGAAGGCAATGAAGAGCAAATTTGCATTTGAACACAAAGGATGTCCATGTGTAATCTGCAGATAATTAATTAGTATTCCTCCACAGGACACAACTCTTATGAACTTACTACTGAGGGAACATCAGTGCAGCAACAGTGAAAAGCTGGCTGTTGGAGACAATCATCATAGATTAAAAGAGCACTGATAGGAAAGCTATGCATATGTAATAACATGCATACTTGTGTGTTCCACCTTGATCAGAAATAGAACTGAGAATGGAATATCAACATGGCAAAAGAAACTTGGGCTAGCTAACCAAATGGGGAATTTTGATGCAGAAGCTGAATGATGGTCATCAAGCTTTGTTCATGGTGTGAACTGAAGAGATTCAGGGATGCTATTTAGGCACAAATGTTGGGAGAAATCTACATCAAGACTGAGTCATTCATGTGTGGGCATACAATGAGTCTCTTGATTCCCCAGGATTTCAACACAGAAAGTATAGGATCTGTGTATCTAGAGCTATCCTGGAAGAATGAGAAATGACTACTGGAAGGAGTCCTTCTAGAGAGCCTACCCACAGGAGACAATGACTGAGAAGCATGTATCCACATATTAAACACAGCACAATTGGACTTAATTCTGGGCAAACTCACCATAGTAAGAAGCGCAGGCTCTTCATTGTCCAATATTCAGAGAATGCAGGTCAGGAATTAAAAAAAAATCCTAAAGGCCTGAAGCTGTTTCCAATAATGAATAATACATACTGCTTTGCATTCCATAAATACCTCAGCTTGTCTTCTTGTAAAACCCAGAAAAACCTCCCAAAGTTTGACAACACCCACTGAAAGCTACACACTACCATAAGAATCTTTACTGAAGAAAAGAACCCAATAGACTTTTATACATACTGTTTCATGGAGGAATGTTATCAATAGTGGTTCCTTCTCAAATAACTCTAGAACCTGTCAAAATAGCAAAATATAAACCATCATGGGTGAAGCTCCACCATACCTGCCAGATGTATGTGACAACATGATCCATGGTACTGATTCTACTGGAAAAAAAGATGCAAGTTTAGAAAGGTAATAGAATCCTTAGAAAGAAAATTGAAGGCTCAAACAAAAGCAATTGGTGTTCATGCTGGAACCTGAGTAAATGGGCCTAAAGAAGCATGGTTTGTGAGTAAGCCAAGAGCAAAATAATGTAGTATAGAGGAATACTATACAACAAACCTAGTGCAGGTGTGCAGTAACTTAAAGGGAGACCTAAGAGTTGGAGAAGGGAGAGGAGGGCAAGGTTCAGACTTGCCCACCAAAGACACCTATGTGAAATGTGGACATAATTAGGTAGAAATCCTGCCATCGTGACTATACTTGTGGACTCACGATTGGAGCAAACTCACCAGGAAATTGTGTACAGAGCTGAGTGCTTAGATCCAAGCATGAAATGGTGATCAGGAAACTGGCAGACCACTTCTGTAGATCACTTCTTTAATGCCTGAGATGTGACCTGTCCCTAAGAAACAGGAATGGCAGTGCACATGACAAAGTAAGCTGAAGGGTAGAGGAATAATTGAGAAAGTTAGATGAGGAATCTGCATGAAAAGTAGGACAGATGCCTCAGATTGTGTAAATGGTGTGGACAGGACTATTTTAATATATTTGTTCTGGAAAAGGTGTTAAGAGACATTGGAATAGAGAGTTAGAACTTAGAGTTTGAGAGTATAGGGATATCTTACTACTCCTGGATAACAACAGATATAGTGCAGAATCTGTGTGACCAGAACTGTCCTGACTGAGTGAAGTTGCCACAGAAAGGCATCTTCAGGAGAGCTCACCAACAAGGAATGGACAATGAATAAATTTTATGTTTACCAACATTGGGAACATCACAGGCTTCATTCTGGATTAGCACACAATAGTAGCAGAGCAGTAGCTTAACTGTCCATCTGTAAGAGAAGACAGGTCAGGAATAAAGTAAGAAACCTAGAGGCAAGAACACAATTGGATACCACTAAGTAGTACTGCATAATGCTTTGCACTCCCTTGGTATTTTAGCTTGCCTTCTTGAACAACCCTGAACTGCCATGTAGAGCATGGCAACACCCACAGATGACTGCACACTACCATAAGAATCATAGCTCAAGGGAGCTCTAAACAAGCATATATATCATGGGGGATCGTTCTCAAGTAGGGTTCCTTCTCAGATGACTCTTGATTGTATAAAGGTAACACAACACAAACCATCATGGTGAGGCTCTAATACACATGGCAGAATAATGTGGCAGTGTAATCCATGTGCTACTGAAACTGATGTAAGATTACAGTGATAACAGTATCCTAAAAATCAGTCTTATATCCTCAAAGCCAGACAATCTATTTGAAACCTGGAAGTCCAGCAAATGGATCTAGAGAAGCATGGTCTAGAAGTATGCCCAGAGCAAAACTTGATTTGGATCTGAGAGTAGCAAACAGGGAAGCCCAGAGCTGATGATATGTGACATCATGGAGGCCAAGAAATAGGATATGGCACTGGAGGGCATGTTTCAGACTTGGAAACCTATTTGAAATCTACACATACTCACCTACACCTCTCCTTATAAATGCTTCAACTGTGGACTCACTATTCCTAGAACAAAGTTTCAAATTTGGTATAGGGCTGGGTGCCTACATTCAAGCAAAGAGTCAGCCTTGGTTGTGCTGGCAAAGGTACGTGTATCTCATCATGCATATCAGGTACATGTCCTGTCAGAAACAGGTTTGGGAGTTTAAGGTTGGCACAGAACCTAGGGATCAGAAAAACAATGGAAGAATTTAAATACAGAAGCTGCATGACAGACCAAGGCATGAGTTCTGGTCATGGTGTGGGCAGGAGAGATTCAGAAAATCTATTTGGGAAAATGTGTTGATAAAATTTGAATACAAATGTAGGCCTTAGTATGTGAGGGTGGACTGGTTACCTGCTTGTCCAGAACATCAACACATTTAGTATATGATCAGTTTGACCAGAGCTATCCAGGCAGAGTGACAATGGCACTGCAATGGGAGCTTCTGGAAAACTCACCAACAAGTTGCAATGGATGTTCTGTGCACCTCACATTATTTACAACAGCAGAGTTGGGCTTCATTCTGAGAAAACTTACCAGAGTAATCAGGGCAGGAGCTTCACTTTCCATCTCTAAGAGAACACAAGTCAGGAAACAAGGAAAATATCTAGAGGCAAGAAATGAAAGCAATATCACTAAGGAATATTACATAGTACATTGTACTCCATAGGAAACCCCTCTTGCCTTATTGTACAACCCAAAGCACCTCCCTAAATTTGGAAACACCCACAGAGGTCTCCATACTCCCATACATATCATTATTCAATGCAGCTCTCAACAGGCAGTTATAAGGTCAATTGTATGGGGGAATGTTCTCAAATGAGGTTATTTCTTCTCATATGACTCTAGGTTGTTTCAAGATAATACAACACAAACCATCATGGTGAAGTTCTGTCTCACCTAATTAAAAAATATGGTAACATGGTCCACATGGTACTGAACCTGATAAAATTGATGCAAGATTAATGTTTTATTAGAATCCTAAATCACAGCATGAGAACCTATAAGGCTAATCAATCTTTCAGAACTGGAAGTCCTTCAAAACCCTGTATATAAACATGGGGAGGAATACTGTATGCTCAAGCCTATATATTATTATGTTCAAGATGCTGGAAACATGAGGTACCTGTTGAAACTCTACATATTTTCACTGCATCCTTAAATAAAACTTTAGAATTTGAAATATCTTTGGAGTATTAACAATTATGAACAATCTTAGGATAAATTGATATTGTATTTTGAAGTTGGCTTCAGCCTATGTGGAGACAAGCTAGAATATTGTACCTTAAAGAAAATATGTTTCTGGTTTATTAAAAAGCTCATTGGGTAAGTGTCAGTGTCAGACAGAATGATGTGAATTTTAACTCAATGATTGACATGATGAAACCTGAAAACTAATTCTGACAAGCTGTCATCTCCTACACTCAATTTGGGTGACCAAAAATTATTGCCATTCCTGGACATTTGTAATATACACAACTAGAGGAAAATTCAATGGTTGCTGTCTCCTGGAAAAAACAGGGCACAGAGAGAATCCTTAGTGCATAGAATTGCCTTCCTACTCCAAGAAAACAGCACACATTGTTGGCAGTGTCAAGGCTAACACATACAACCCTTTCATCCTGAAACATGAGGACTTATGTGTTTCTATACAAAAAGGGAGTGACTTTTCACATTTGAAGTGTCAACTTACTTACAAACCTTCTCTCACTTTGTGTTTGTCCCGTTTGTGCAACTTGAAGTTTGCCTGTACTACTGCCTGTTACTTCTTTCCAGCAGTGTCTGAACACATGAACATAGCCTGCAGAGTATATGATGGGAAAACAAAGAAAGGAATATATTTGATATGTATTAGCACATCTCATATTACTGACACTTCAATGAAACCCATAATATCATGATCCTAATTTTATACAAAGGAAAACATCACTGAGGGAATAATTCCTATAGTCAGTTTCAGAAAAATACAAGGGTATAAATCACAGTGCAGTCACCACAGACTCACATATTGGGCTTCCAGCAATTATGATTTTTAGAAAGATTTACTCACATAAAAAGTGCTGATAATCAGGCAATCTCTACTGATACCCCTGTCTGGAAATGATGGGACCATCAGACAACCCCCAAACAACTAGACATCATTAGCTGCCCAGAGGCCATACATTCCCATTTTCATCTCTTTCACTAGTTGCCCTGAGCATATGGCACAGTCCCTATAAAGAGCCAAGGTTTCCCTCCCTACCCCTACTCCTAATTCATCCCCCTTAGGCAGTCTCTGGCTTTCCTTCAACCCTCCCTTTCATTTAAACTCCTATGTAAATGTTACCAGGACCTGCCACTTAGTTCCATCAGAATGTATGTGAACAACTGTCTAGTCATATATCAGTGGCCTTTGTCCTTCTATTACCTGTGAAATTGAAAGTAATTATTTAATAAAACCTTGTATAAGATATCAAATACTTGCCTCTGTCTTTTCTAAGAAGACCAAATGTTAATGGCTGCCAAGCTAAGAGAAGTGACTCTAAAAATTCTGGTGTTTCCATAGCTACCAAACTGAATGTGAGGTTATGAGCTAACAACCAGTGTCAAGACATAATGGACCAAAATATTTAATGTCCCTTGATGTTGTGTAAAGTCCCAAAAACTAAGTTACTTTTGAAAGCATTCATCAAACAATCACCGTAAATTTTTAGGGCCATAAGAAGCAAAATTATAAAAATAAAATGAAAAATTAAGTAACTCAATAGAATTAAAGTCTGTTTCACTCTAAAAGAAACTGTGTCCACTAAAGATTTTGATGTCACCTGGCTCTTAAACACAGATGTCCCTTAAACACAGATGTAAATGAGATAGTGACCAACTGTAACAGCCAAGACATTAATTATTTTGGTTTTGGTTACTGTGATGAGTATTCCTGGTTGTCAAATAAATAAGAAATAAAATAAAATCTTGAAATGGCAGGTACACCAATTGTCCAGTGCTTGAGGCACTGATCATCGATTCTCTTCACACCAATAAAATCCTAATACACTTGACTATAAAGAAGGTTATAAATTTTACTTCTTAATGTTGATGGAAACTTAATAATTTACCATGCCATATAGACAAAGTTAAACTTAGCCAGAAAGTTAAGCTTATCAGAAAGACAAGGATCCATATGATATTCTTCTGTGGCTTCTCTTTTGGTACTTCACATTTAATATCAGGCATAATATTCCACTAAAATACACAAATCATTATTGGTTAAGGAATCAATGGAACAATAAAGAAGCAATTGAAAAAGTAGACACAGCTTTGATTTGGAAGATTAGAAAAGAAAATATTAAGACCTTCAGAGACTCTGACATTTGCACCCCGCATAGATCCTAATTAAATGATGTTGAATGTGCCTCCTGTTTTCAAGACACAGGCCATTAATTTGTAGATTCCCACTAGTCTTCTCAAATATATTCCATATAAATTGTATTTTATTTCTACTCTACTTCGAAAGACTATGTTGCCAAGGTGTAAAATTGTTTTATCACCAGGTTTTATGATTCATCCTAAAAGTAACCCAAGTTGTTATACAATCCAATAGTTTAGAGTAGGAACATATGCTCAGCAGTAAGATAGTCACTGTGTGGCTCTTTGCATCATTTATTACCTGTGTTCATGCTCATGGTACAAGTGAATTTTGGGTTCTACAAATTTCATCAGGATTTTGTTTCTGTCTAACATGATAAATGTAGAGTCACTGAAGTACTGGCAGATTCTGTAGCCTGCTTTACATCTCTGATACATAGTTGGACTGCCTTCCTTTGCAAGTTTACCAGAGAGATAATGACTACCAATCTCATAGCTACTAATGTTGTATCATGTTTCAGTAATGGTATGGGCAATGTTGTCATTTGTATAATTAGCATAAGAGTGACACTATTAGAGAATGTGGCCCTCTTGGAGTAGGTATGTCATTGTAGGTATGAGCTCTATGACTCTCATTCTAGCTGCCTGGAAGGCAGTATTCTGCTAGCATCCTTAAGCTAAATATTTAGAACTCTCAGAAATGTCTGCACCATGCCTGCCTGGATGCTGCCATGCTCCCACCATGATGACAATGGACTGAACCCATAAGCCAGCCCAAATTAAATGTTGTCCTTATGAGAATTTCTTTGGTCATTGTATCAGTTGCCAGCAGTAAAACTCTAAGAGGGTCATCTCCAGCACTTCTACCAGAGAGAGACTACAATGAAAGAATGGATATAGACAAAAAGAGAGAGTGTTGAAGTCTCACAGTATTGTGTGTGGTGCAATGTATGCTTTGAGCTTCAGGAAAGTTTCATTAAAGAATAAGAGTACCCTTGCATTTGGAGCACAGATGTTGAGAATTAAAAGTTCATTTTGTTAGATATTTCCTTTGATAAGTATGAAGTGTCTGTCCTTCCTTATGTTTTTTGATAACCCTTGGTTTAAGTCAATTTTATTCGATATTAGAATGGATATTCCAGCTTGTTTCTTGGGACCATTTGCTTGGAAAATTGTTTTCTAGCTGTTTACTCAGAGTATCCATCTTTGTCACAGAGGTGCGTTTTGTGTATACAGCAAAATGTTGGGTCCTACATACATGTCTATTCTCTTAGTCCTACTTACATGTCTATTTTCTTAGTCCTACTTACATGTCTTTTGTAGAAGAATTGAGACCATTGATATTAAGAGTTATTAAGAAAAAGTGATTGCTGTTACTGATATTTTTATTGTTATAATTGGAATAATGTTTGTGTGGCTATCTTCTATTGAGATTGTGAAAAGAAGATTACATTCTTGCTTTTTCTAGGGTGGAGTTTCCCTCCTTGTGTTGCAAATTTACATCTATTTTCCTTTGTAGGGAGGATTTCTGGAAAGATATTGTATACAATTCATTTTGGAATGGAATATCTTGGTTTTTCCATCTATAGTAATTGAGAGTTTTGCTGGGTAAAGTACGCTGGGATGGCATTTAGGTTCTATTAGGGTCTGTAAGAAATCTGCCTAGAATCTTCTGGCTTTTATAATATCTGGTGAGAAATTTAATGTAATTCTGATAGGCCTGCCTTTAATCATTACTTGACCTTTTTCTCTTAATGCTTTTAATATTCTGCCTTTGTTTTGTGCACTTAGTCTATTGACTGTTATGTGACAGGAAAAATTTTCTTTCTGGTCCAGTCTATTTGGAGTTGTATAAGCTTCTTGGATGTTCATGAGCATCTCTTTCCTTAGATTAGAGAATTTTTTTCTATAATTTTGTTGAATAAATTTACTGGCACTTTAATTTGGGAATCTTCACTCTAATCAACACCTATTAATCTTATGTTTGGTATTCTCGTTGTGTCCTCGAATTTCTGGATGTATTGTGGTAGGAGCTTTTTTCTTTTTGCATTTTCTTTGACTGTTTTGTCAATGTTTTCTATGTTATCTTCTGCACCTAAGATTCTTTCCTTAACTTCTTGTATTCTTTTGGTGATGCTTGCATCTATAACTCCTGATCTCTTTTCTAGGTTTTCTATTTCCAGTGTTTTCTCCCTTGGTGAATACTTTATCATTTCTGTTTGCAATTTTAAATCATAGATTGTTTTGTCCAATTCCATCACCTCTTTTGATGTGTTTTTTTTAAGTCTTTAAGGGATTTTGTGTATCCTCTTTAAGGGCTCTTTATCTGTGTTCTCCTATTCTTCTTTAAGTCAGTTATTTTTGTCCTTCTTAAAGTCCTCTACCATCATAATTAGAAGTAATTTTAAATCTTAATCTTGCTTTTCCAGAGTAATGGTGTGTCTAGGACAAGCTATGGTGGGAGAACTGGGTTTTGATTATGACAATTCACCTTAGTTTCTGTTAATTATGCTTGGCTCTTGACATCTGATTATCTCTAGTGTTACTGTCCCTTTCTCTGATGACTAGAGTCTATCTCTCCTGTGATCCTAGTTTTGTCCAAACTCCTCAGAATCCAGCTGTCTTTTTGATTCTGTTATTCTGATTCTGTGATACTGAAAGGCTTGGTGTGTCACAGCTCCAGGGTATCAAGCTGCCTCTGATAATTTGAAATCCTGGTTTGATAAAGCTCCTGAAATCCTGTGATTCAGGATTTTTTGAGAGTATCTATAATCCTGGTTGTTTTACAGTACGTGGGATACAAGTTTCCTCTGGGTGTTGTGGAACTAGGTCTGGAACTAGCACCCAAGGTCTGCTCAGGGCACCTGCTCAGAAAATATGGAACCCGTACCACTCTTCAGGAAGGAATTTCTGCATACCTGGGTCAAGCTGGTCTCAGTTACCCTAGGTTTTGGGCCAATGTTGTAGCATCCTCACCTGTGATCCTGGGCAGGTTAGATCATCTGAGATTCGAGCTACCTTTGGGAGTTTGGGGCTGGGTACATAGTTAGCGACCAAGGTCTGCTCAGGGATCTGGCTTGGACTCTCAGTAGGGTATACAGAATTCCTAACCATAAAATTGAAAATGGCTGAGACACACTTAAAGAAATGTTCAAATTTCTTAGTCATCAGAGAAATGAAAATCAAAACTAACTTTACAATCTTCCTTACAACAAGCAGAATTGCTAAGATGAAAACACATGTGACTACAGATGATTGAAAGGATGTGTAGAAAAAGAAAATCATTCCACCAGTGCTGTTGGGCTTGTGAGCTGCTACTACCACTTTGGAAATTGATGTGGATATCCTCAGAAAATTGGGAATAGTTCACTCTGAAGACACAGATATACCACTCCTTGGAATATACCCAAAAGATGCTCCACAATATCATTAGAACAAAATGCTCAACTATATTAAAAGCAGCCTAATTTATAATGGCCTAGAACTGGAAAGAACATAAATATTTCTCAGTGGAAAAACAGATAAAGAAAATGTGGCACATTTACAAAATGTAATATTACTGAGTTATTAAATGAAGGACATCACAAATGTGCAGACAAATGAATGGAACTAGAAAATATCCTGAGTGAGGTAACCCAGACCCAAAAGGACATACATGGTATGTACTCAATGATAAGATGATATTAGTATGTACTCAATGATAAGATGATATTAGTCAAAAAGCTCAGAAGACCCATGATAAAACTCACAGAGCATATTAAATTTAATAAGAAACAAGGCTAAAGTATAAATCTTTCCATCCCACTTATAAGGTGAAACAAAATAATCACAGGGGAAAAAGGGAGGGAAGAACCTGGGTGGAAAAGGTAAAAGCAGGCAAAATGGGGAGAAGGATCAAACATTGGGAGAAACAAGACAGAAGAACAGAGTAATTGGAGAATGAATAAAACTTTGTAGCTGTGTGGAGTGTCAAACAGGGAGAATCACTAGGATGATTTAGAGAGCAGGAATACAAGAGGCTTCCAATATTCAATGGGGATGACATTACCATAAATGCCCAACTGTGGTGAGATAGAATCTGAAGAGACAACTTCTACTACATGGATATGGCCCACAGTTGAAAGATGGAGCCACACACTATATCTCAAAATTTTGTACTTAAAATTGTCCCTGTCTAATGGAAACACATGGATAAAAATGGAGTAGAGACTAAAGGAATGGTCACCCAGAAACCACTACATCTTGGGATCCATCTCATGCACAGACACCAAAGGACAACACTACTGCTGATTCCATGCAGTACTTGCAGCCTGAATCTTGCATCATTGTCCTCTTAGAGGCTCTGCCAGCATCTTAGTAAGACACGTGCAGATACTCACAGCTATCCATTGGACTGAGTCTGGGGACCCTAGTAGAAGAGATAGGGAAAGGAATAAAAGAGCAGAGGAAGCCTGCAACCCCATAGGAATTACAAGAGTATGAACTATCAAGAACCCTCAGGCATCCCAGGGACAAAGCCACCAAACAAAGAGCACAATGGGCAGACTATGATTCTTGCTACATATGTAGAAGATGACTCATCTGGCCTCAGTAGGAGATCATGTGCTTGGTCCTGCAGAGGTTTGACAACCAAGGAAAGGAGGATGCTAGAGGAGTGTTGTGATGTCACATCGACAAACTTGATTAAATAGACACACAGAAAAACAAAGTTTAGACAATAATAATAATAGGGTCAGGGTTATACATAAGATCTTTTCTCTTATTACAACTTCTTACTCTCAGATGTGAGAATGTCAGAAGTGTCTGTTTAGATGATACTATAACAATGATAAGAAAAATCACTATTTAGTTTCCGAAATTCACTGGGTCTAATTCTGTTATCAGGAGTTGAAATGCATAATTATTTTGTGGCTTTCTTTAACTTAAGAACCAAAATAAAACATGGCTTCCATGTAGTCAGAAAATTCTCAATTTGACACTCTGGAGCTATGACAAACATATTGACCAAAGGCATTATGGGAGGAAAGCCTTTACGTGAGTTACTGCCACCCTTCACAGTGAATTATCATGAAAAATTAAAAAGAATTCCAGCTGAGAGCAGAATCCGAAATTTTCCAACTGTTTTGTTTCACATGGCTTGTTTAAGCACTTTTTAAAGCTCTTAATATGTACTTTATATTCTTGCAGGACTGTAAGTACATGCTATAATGAAAATTTCTGACCATTGAGAAAACCATATTGTATTGTTGATGAAAGAGCCAGAACTGCCCAAACCCTTGTAAGACCAGACGATTGTAAATGAGTCCCAGATATTGGACAATAAATTGTTTTAAATGCTATAGTTACCTATTGCTTTGGTTTGATTTTAATTGTGAACACATTCTTCCTTCTTAGTCTAACATAGTATTTAATTTTATTTTACAGAGATCCACAAATGAGTGATGTGGAATCTGAAGTGATCCTAATTGTACTTAGGAGACAAATTTTCAGATGTTTGAATGTTACTACAGTAATTTCAAATTTATATAGTATACATAACATTTAATTAGCAACATTGTAGCCAGACTTTGGCTTTTTAATAGGCTATTTTTTCTGCTTCTCTTCTTCCCCCTTATCTCATCCAACTCCCCAAATCTAGATAAGGGAAAAAGAATATTAGAAAGAAATGCGGCCATTGATCTCTGTTTTAGTTAGAGTTTTATGGCTCTGAATAGACACCATGACCAGGGCAACTCTTATAAGGTCATCTAATTGGGGTAGATATGCAAGTTTAGAGTTTCAGGCCATTATCATCAAGACAGAATCAGGGCATCACTCAGGTGGAAGAGGGCTTGGCAAGCTTAGTGTTCTACATCTTATTTCAAAGGCAGACAGGAGAATAATTGCTTCCAGCAAATAAGACATGGGCTATAAGTGCCACACCAAACATACCATGTTCTTCTGCTTGCTGGGGCTGGAACATGGATCACCTTATTCAGTTACTAGATATTTGTCTTTGATAAATAATCAAATAGGTAGATTTTATGTTAACATGACAAATAATAGTGTCATCTGGATAGAGGGAAACAAAAGAAAAAATTATTTTGATCTAACTGCCCTATAAGACTGATTGAGGAGCATTTTTCTGATTAATAATTAGTATTGATGAGCTCAACCTACTAGTGGTGTTATCACTCTTAGTCAGGGTTTAAAGAATTATACACAAAGGAAGAATAGAGACCAATAGGTAGAAACAAAAGGAACAGTGTTTCTCCATAAAATTCGGGTTAGTTAGATCCTTTAGGCTTCTGCATGGTGTGCAATGTTAAAGGTAGTATAGACCCACTCTTAAATGACATGTTGGTGGTTATATCATTTTATCATAATACTCAAGGGGATAGGATATGTACTGGTAGACAACTTTCTAGTGACCAGTATCGGGAAAACCTATCCAATATCTACAAGGATGTTTGAACCTGGAATGTGGTGATGGCTCAGGTGGTATCAGCCCTGTGTTCCTGAATTTTTTTTTGAGAATATTACTGAGTATTTTTGTGTCTATGTTTATAAGCAAAATTAGTGTAAAGTTCTCTTTCTCTCTTGAGACTTTGTTTGGGTTATTTATAAGGCTAATTGTGGCCTCTTAGAATAAATTAGTGTTCCTTATGTTTCTACCTTTTGGAATACATTAAGGAGTGTTGGTACTCTCTTTTTTAAGTGTGGTAGAATTCTGATCTAAATTCACCCAGCACTGGGCATTTTTTGCTTGGGAGTCTTTTAATGACTGCTTTCATTTTTATTAGAGTTTATAGAAATGTTTAGATATTTTCCTTGATTATGCTTTAATTTGCTATGGGTTATCTATGTAAAAAACGTCCATATTGTCTAGATATTAAAGTTTCTTAGAGTAGAGCTTTTTGGAGTAGGGCCTATTTTTTTTCAAATTTATTCTGTTTCTCTTTTTATGTCTTCCTCTTCCATGATTTCCTGGAGCTGCAAGCTCTCACATGGTACCATGTACAGACCTTTCAGCAAGACATTTCCTTGAGGTTAAAACATTCTCATAACAATAGCTCAATCTCTAGTAATTGGACCAAACAAAGGAAAAACTTTGCTAAAACATTTCACTCAACATCAGATGCAAAGGCTTTGCTCTACATTTTATTTAAATGACAGACATAAAGGCTTTACAACATATTTTATTGAAAATCAGACATAAAGATTTCACTATACTCACAAATACACTCAACACTTCCATTAAAGTCCATGTGCATGAACCAATGTGTCTGTTCATCTGTTTCAGTCACTTGCTTTGTGGAGATTCTCAAAAAACAATTATGCTATGCACCTCTCTGATGGATATCAAAGTATCATTAACAGTGTCAGAAATTGGTTTTCCCATTGGATAGGTCAACATTAGTGTCAATTATTGGTTTTTCAGTTTCTCAGTCTAGAATCAATCTATGTGCCTGAATTTCTTGTAGACATGACACATTTTGGGTGAAAGTTTTGTAGTGGGTCTGTGTATTTATCCCTCCACTGAGGGCCTTGCATATCTAGAGAACGTGACCACTTCAGAGTTGATATCTGCAGTGCTAAGAGTCTGAGCTTAATTCAATCCTGGGAGTCTCCCCAAACTCAAAACTATGGTGCTTACTTGAGGCTCTCTGGCACTCTCTCCTGTATCTCCTTACATGTGATACAGAAAATTTTTCCATTTCCTTTCCCATCCAATGTCCCATTCAATTCCTTCTCTGTATCTTCCTCCAATGACTATTCAATTCTCCCTTCTAAATTATATGCAAGCATACTCACTTAGGCATCTCTTCACCTATAACTTTTTTGGGCAATTGAGATTATCTTGGGTAGACTCTACTTTAAGCTAATATCCATTTTTACATTGAGTATGTGACATCAATTTCCTTTTGGGTCTTGGTTTAAACATGGCATGTTTTGTGTTACTGGTTTGGTTAGTATATAATTTTGTTTGTCATCAGACTATCATGATTTTGAATGCATTGATTCAGAAGCTAAAACATAAAAAGCAAACTTGGAAAAGCATTTTTATGAGGTTCAAAACTCTTGTTTCATTGGTTCATACTAGAAGAACCTAGACATTTGTGATATTCACAAACAGGTAAATAGGAGATTCCCATTGACTAGTATACAGAATAGAATTCTTGTTCTATGAAAACTGCACTTATCTAAAGAACCAACACTATAAACTACAGTTATGTCTTCATCATCCATTAAAAGATAAGGGTCTGAACAAAGGGATAGGGTTAACTTTCTTTGTTTATGTGTCAACTTTTTACAGAATTATTTAACATGCTGATAGTTGTGTTTATTTTTGAAACATGCATTTTGCCAGTATATTTGCCTGCTACTTTATGTTGGAAAAATATAAACATGAGGTCTTGTCCTTCAGAGTTTCAAATGTGAAATATTTCTTTTAAAAAGAAAATGCATTTCACACATGTGCATGGAAATATTAAACACATACCCAGAGAATGGTTTGTTTAGTACAAATTGTTGACTACATAAGCTTTGTGTATGAATAGGGTATTTTATCTAGGCAATTTCTTCTAAGCAGTGTTGCAAATGCAGAAGCCCTCACTCCAGTCCTCTAGAAGAGTTACTTTGAAAGTACACTTGGCCAACAAAGGACTGTAGTTTCAAACAGCTTATCTCAGAAAGAAAATGATTATACCAATGAGTGATGTGCTTGCTCTCAGGACCACTGTTAGGAACATAGTAGTTAAGTATTTGCTTCTAAATGTATCCTTCTTAACAGGAAAATTAGGAGAGGAGTCAAGAGTGGCTCAGACATAGAAATCTACCATATGGTTTCAGCTCATAACAACAGCTGCCAACAGTCAAAACTAAGGTAGAGACCTGTGGGGTGTTAGCTTGTGTATGAGGGAGTGTGGGTCCTGTTGGGCCAGCACTGTGGATCCTGTGGCTCCAGGAAGCAGAAGCAAGGGAATTTGACTGAGTTCCTTCCATGCAGCACCCCAGGGACGCTAGAGGGCTTTGCCTAGGCATGGGGAGATCTCAGTCTGAGGTCCTGTGGGGGCAGGGCTCCTGAGTAGGGGGTGTTCTTTGGGCTTAAGCAGCTGACACTGTGGCCAGTAGTTTCCATTCCTGGGCTCCTAGACACCACTGGAAGCAGCAGAAGAACTAATATGCAAGAGCAAACAGGTTGTATCTGCCAACGGACAAGAGAGATGAGGAGGAGAAACTCTTGGAACTTACTGGACTCACTTGGCTGGGTCGGCTAGCTTGCTTGAATTGGTGGTTTCCATGGTGAAAAGTAGAAAAGTCTTCTGGTGGAAGATTAGGCAGCAGCAGTGGGTCATTAGTCAAAGCCCTTCTTTATGCTTCCCCATGGTTGCTCCCCAAAGACACAAAAGAAGTCTATGGTCTAAAAAATTTATTGTCATGGCAGAAAGTGAATGAATTTGACTGTATTTCCACATGCTGAGGGCAGGCCTGTGGTTACATACAATTTGTAAGGAGGAGGGTCTGGGAAGGAATACTTAATTGGCTATGCCCTCTGGCCTTCAGGTAATGTATTAATATGAAAATCTCTTGAGACTGAGGCCTGTAGTCATACCCTCTACCTGTGAAGGGGCTGGTAGGGGCATTGCCCTATAAGACTGAAAGGGGCTGATCAATGAATGTCTTAGACCACTTGTCAGAAGCCTGGAGTCTAGGAGCATGGCAAATTGCATGCTGTCCCTCCCAGGGTCTCCAACCATTTCTAGCCAGTGCTCTACCAGAAACCAAGATATCATTTTCAAGGTTCCACAAAGACCCTTTAGTAATATATCTGCATCTCCAACAATAGCTTTTTCATACAAATTATCTTAAAGGCCATTGCACTGAAAACCAGAATGACAGACTTTATCACAATGGCCTACACTTTCAGGTATGGTATATCCTGCAATTCATTAGAAATGATACAAATTAAATCGATAAGGATGTACAGCATCATCTTAGTTGGGATCCCTGAGAAGATAAATTCTTGAAGGTAATTTGTGTCTCATCGTCCAATGGAAACAACCTGCACAACAGTGTTGTCAGATTCCCACATGCCCCATCAAAAGCTGCTTACAATGACTATTTCAAACACAAAAGCTGATTTGATCCTGAGGAGACTGCTGAGCTTGTTGAGGCACACCTTCTTATTGGTTAATCTGATGCTGACATGAATATACATTTAACCAGGTCCAAAGTGAATGTGGGAAAACAAAATAGATCAGTGTATATACAACACTAAGCTCTCACACCATGTCTCTTCCACGGAATAGTTGCATTTATATAGTTTTGTAGAGTAAAAAATTATAAAGACCATTTTATAAAATATATACAGGCTCATTAGTTCCAGGAAGGCAGAACTGAATGTAGGATTTCGGGCCTTCACTGCCCCTGCCCCAATTCATTCCTCAGGCCTCAGGGAAGAAAATCCACCTGTGGGTGGAGTAGACCCAAAGCAGGAAGATGCATTCCTGGCCACAAAGAAAAATAAAGAGGCATGCCCAGACAAGTCCTAACTAGCAATCCTGCCGCCTCTGCAAGTTGTTGATATTTGAAATAACCAATCATGTGTAACCGTGCCAAACTTTCCCGCCTTTCCCTACCCCTATCCATAAATAGCTCCCACGTCTGGGGTTCTGGGTCGAAATCCCTTGTCTCCTGGGTGGGACGGGTTTCAACCCAAGGGCCCTTGCTATTAAACTACCTTATGCAAATGCATCAAGGAGGTCTCTCCTGTGTCCGTGGGTGAGCGCGGGTCCAGACATGAGATAGGGTTCCCTCGGGGGAATTTCAGTTTATGTGTCAGTGTTTGTTTAACATAGTATGTGCAACAGTATAGGTGGCTTGGAAAAATATGACAATGAAAGGAATATAGACTGCAAGACGTTCTGAACAGCAATTTTGCTCTACTTATGAATATTAATGCTTGAAATTAATAGTAAAAAACTGCAAATTCATATAATAGGAAACACTTATTTCAACATTGTTTGCAATACATCAGTAGTGTTAATAATTTAAATATTCATAAGAACAGATGCTGTTAAGAAAAATTGCATTTCTAAATCATGTTAGTAGACAAATTCAGATAAACTAAACACCCATATAGTATCTGCTGAGAAATCCAAGCAAGATGCAAAATCATTCACATGCTACATACATTGACAAGGAAATTTTTATGAAGATTTTATATATATATATATATATATATATATATATATATATATATATATATTTACTCATGTGCTTATGTGTGTATGCTTTTCAATCATGTGTCACAAGCTAAATTTACTCCTCATTTCAAAACATTAAAATTTGTATGTAAGACATGGAATGATAGATATTTTCATCATTTCCAACAATATACTCAATGTTCCACCTCCTGGAAATTTGTTATATTGGTTGAAATGTTTAAAGTATCATGACTACATTATATGAATAAATATATTCCTCAGGATATAACTGCAATTCCACTTATACTGTATATACAAAGTTATTTAGATCACTTTTCAGTTCATATCATTGTATGTGGTATTAATGCTCAAGGAGCATATTCACTATTGGATACTAATAGTATTTGAAAAATAAAGAACACTAAGACTGTTAGAAAATGGCATGGCGTCTGCTCATGTAAAAAAATTAAAGGAACAACAACCTGAATCTCTTTGCTGGACAACCTCCCTAACAATTAGTTCTAAACTGTTCCACAATCTCTGTGAAATGTGCTTCCTAACTGAGAGAAGACAATAGCCATACCACTGGGGAAGTTACATGAGCAAGCTAGAAACCATCAGTTTGCAAGTGATGATGACTTGTATAACGTGCTGCCCATAGCCTCTCTTTGCACAATGGAAGGTCTGAGCCTTTGTTGGCACTGTTGGTTGATTTTCAAAGTCAACTGGAATCATTATGGAGAATGCTGTTATGGCTGACAAATGAGGTATAACATGGAAGGATCTGTTTCTTCCCATGTTAAATCCCATAGAGAAGATATATTTGTTTCAGAAACATTCAATTTACAGGCCCCCATCTAATTTTTAAGTTTTTACTTTATTTACCAGGGTGAAGAGATCCATTTGACAGATGCCTACATCATATATATCTTCCAAATAGCAGAAAATGTTGACCAGCAATAAGAATCACACAGGTGTTGAATCGTATTCAGCAGCAGTTCTTTTTGTCAACTATTTCAGTTGAGAACATTTTCTCCCCAATCATCCACAGTCGTACATGAATCTTTTATTTCCTCCCTTATGCTGTGCTTAGATGAAATCTCATTTATACACTTCAGGATTATAAGCTCCTCACATTCCTGTCACTCCAATGAGATCAATGCAATTTTTTATTTCCATTTTATACACATAAAAATAACAGACAGGATAATTCAAATACTCAACTTCAAGAATCTACATGGTATAATGGACAGCACATTCTTCATAGCCCTGATAAAACACATTGTACTTCCCAGCACATATGATAGTATTCAGAATTTAATCACTCTGGAAAGATTTCAAAAAATAGCCTAATATTATGTGAATGGCATCTACTGTGCTAGAAATTGAAAACTACCAACAAAAACTATGTGGAAAAATATAAAGTACTTGCATTTTTGTGTCTTCTGTGTGTCAAGAACAAATACCAGTAATTACCAACTATAAGTCTAAAAATTCTCATGTTTCCTTTGGGTAACAGAAATGATTTGCAGATTATGAGTGAAAGATCCCTAGTCAAGTCAAAAAGCTAGAAAGTATCAGAGGAGGTTTTTATCCAGTTTATATGTGATAAATTTTAGAGATACATTTAAGATATTCAATTTATTACTCATAAATATTTCTTCATACAACAACTTTAATGAAGATTTTTCCCATCAACGACTTTCTCATTTCCATAGCTCCACACATATCTACCAACCCAGTTTCTGAATGTGTGCATGTTTATATGTATGTTTTTATGTTTATATGTGTTTGTGTAAAAAATGTGACATACAAATTCTAGAAAGAAAAATAATACAGAAGAAACACAGGTTGTCAGTTTTCTGTATTGATCTCCAATTCCTGGCCATGGAACATTCCAATGAGTGTGCTGCACACTCCCAGTTTAATGAAATTGTACAAATCTAAATAAGTTTTGCACAGCAGGTATCAATTATAAATATCCTATTGAGTAGCTACTCTCTCTGTACTTCACCCTTTTACATACATTCATATTGTCTGGTTTCATCTAGTAGAGGAATTGTATGTACTGTCAAAGATGCCCTGAGCTCTTATATGGTATCAGACCTATTGTGTTTGAAGTACACTATTTTATAAATCACCCACAATCTCTGGTTACTAGTCTTCCTCACTCATCTTTATAGATCCCTAAGTCTCAAAAGGACAGACTGATGAAGGCATCCTATTTAGAACTGAATACAACCATGTCTCTCACATTCTGCATACAGTCCGTTTGTGTGATGTGGTATTAATTACCATCAATTGCAGGAAAATGCTTCTATCATGGTTGTAGTGTGGTGTACTAATCTATGTTTATAGCAATCTTTCCTTGGGTGTCATTCATTTCATTTCAATGATCCTTTAGCAGAATAATAGTAGGAGTTGTTACATGACCTATAAAATCTGAGGGTCTTTTGAACTTCAGCATTGTCTTCTATCAGCTGTCTCATGGAGTGGGCCTTAAATGTAACCAAGATGTGGTTGTGTCTAATCACATAATATTTGAGACACTATTATAGTAGTATATCTTCTCACAGTCCACTGTTTTAATTCTCAGGATATTAAGCAGATTAACCTCAACTATTAGGATTCTCCTCTCATAATATGTAACGTCCAGAACCATGAAGTCTACTCATTAGGTGTGAATGATGTATTTGGACATAAGCTCCATTTTCTCAATGTTCAGAACCATAAATAATAATACCTTTGGCATTAGTGCAAAAACATCATATTGTACAGTTACCAATAGCATTGAAATAGCCTATGGTGGTTTGTATTGTTGGTGGGACTCAGTGTATGAAACAATTTGGCCACTAATTTAAAATGATGTAACCTATTCCTTACTCAGGAGGTTTATTGGTGACATAAAATGTCCTGTTAGGGGAATTATTTCTCCCACTATACAGGGACTCCATGTATATATTTTTTCATATATATACATATTCAAGAAGCTTATAAGTTAGAGGATTCCCATTAAGTTATTCAAACAGCCTTTAGTAAATTTGTGTGTGTCTGTATGTGTGTGTGTAGCGAGGGTGGGGGTGGGGGTGCATTTCCATACTTCTGCCTTTACTGTTCTCTCCCATTCCCATAATATTATAAATTCCTGTTTTTCTCACTAGGAGAATATATTGTCCTTCAGCTTCCTTGGATAATCATTCCATCTTGATCCTTTCTAGCTGCTTGAACTTTGTGGTAATTGGATTGAAACACACATATAGAAATTTCAAATCTAGCATTCATAAAGAAGACAACATGTGTCATTTGGGGCCATGTAGTTTTCACTCAGGATGACTGTTATCCATCACATAGCTATGAAGAACAAACATGAATTACCTTTAAAATGAGAGAGAAACTTTTCACTATACAAACTCTGTCTTCTTTCTCTTGAAGCCTATTGGTACTGTGGGAATTTCATTAGTTTCTTAGATACAAGGCCAAATTCTATAGAAAATATATCTCTATTTGCACAGCTTCTGGGAAATATTTGTATAACAAAGAATTACACCTTCATTCTTTGTGCTTCATACTTTAACTAAGACTATCATATACTTACTAAAAATTATAAATGAAAGAAATTTTGCTTCTTCATTTCTTTTTTTTCATTGAATCTTATACTTACATTTCAGATTTTATCCCCTTACCCCATTTGCCCCACCACCCAGGAACCTCCTATCTCATCCCCCCTCCTCCTGATTCTATGAGGATATACCCCCACCTATCCCCCACTCTGACCTCCCCACCCTCAAATCGCCCCCACTAGGTGTTCAGCCTTCATGGGACCAAGTATGTCCTCTCCCACCTAGGAACGACAAGGCCATCTTCCCGTACATATACAGATGGAGTCATGGATCGCTCCTTGTGTGACCCAGGCTGGTTGTTTAGACCCTGGGGAGCTCTGGTTGGTTGGTATTGCATCTCTCCTCATGGGGCCACAAACCCATTCAGCTCCTTCAGTCTTCTAACTTTCCATTGGGAATCCCTTGATTAGATCAGTGGTTAGCTGTGAGCATCTGCCTCTGAATATGTCAGACTCAGGCAGACCCCTGAGGAGACAGCTATATCATTTACACAATGAAGTATTACTCAGCTATTAAAAATAATGAATTCAAAATTTTGCTTCTTAAACATAGTCATATTTTACCTACTTGTTTATTCACAATTTATTGCCATAGGGAAAATGTTACTAAACTATAACATAATTTAAGCCACCTAACAAGAAAAATTTTAGAAAGCATAAATAGCTCACATTCAGAGTACTAGGACAGTAAAGGTTTGAGGACTGAACAGGCATTGTTCTCTAAAACTAAAAACACTTGACTGAAGCATGCCTACTGGAACTGAACATAACTGAAGCACATATCACTGGCTTCTGGATGTCCAAAGGCTACTCAAAATAATCTATTTAAAAAGGGTTTCTTCTCTGTGTTGAAAAGGTAATATGCAGAGACAGGACTCAGGAAGTCCAAGTGCATCACCAAGGCATGCCTGGAGAATTATCAGGACTCTGGAATTCTACCTTCAGTAAAATTCTAAATCTTCAAGATGAATATGTTTCCCAACTCCAAACCATCAGGACAAAATTTGCCTTTTCTCCTGTTTCTGCTTCCTCATCACACTGAGGCCACAACCAGGGTGAAATTCTGAGAGCAACATTTGGAAATTGTGAGTGTATCAAGGATGAGAGTAGAATGGTAAAGGAGACAATGATGTATCCTTACTACAGAAAAGAGGCTCTTGGCGTTTTTGTGTATATGAACAAGGCAGAAATTTCTAGAGCTTGCAATCTTGGATAGAAGAATGAAACCAACATTGGTGACTCACTATAGACTCTAGTGCAAATGAATGTGCCTTGAGAAGCAACATTCAGGTTCCCAGGGAAGTGGTCCTGAACTGGTCTACACAACATATTTCAGTTTGAGATCTCTGCTGAAAATCTATGTGATGAGTATGAACACATCAGTTAAAATTGAATCAAAGCAATGGAACATGTAAACAATGAACCTAAAGTTAAGAACTGAATTCACCACACTCAAATATAAACAATCCCTTTGTTTTTTGCTTAATTGTTTGATTTAAAGGCAGTGATCTTACAACACACAGTGCCAAATCATCTTCAGGTGGTGCTGGGCTATAAACAGTTAATTTGGTTAGTAACCTATTCTTTAAGAATAAAGCCATATGTCCAGCAGCAGTACAATAGGAACTCCATAAAATGTAGAAAAGAAAGAAATGCTTTTTAAAAACTCCTAGCATTTAGTGATGCAGAGAATTTAAAAGCCATTTCTGTAACCAGCTTGGCTTTGAGTGAAAGGTTAAAAACAGCAACTTATCTACAAAACCTTAGAACAGATGTTCATTATGCCTGAAGAGTGTTCCAGAACAAGAGACAAGCATAATCATCATAAGAGAGACCAAAGTGTTTTAATATAACAACTGATGGAAGCTGATCCAGAATTACATAGCCAGATAATAGGTAGAACTTAGGGCATCCTGTGATGCAGGGAAAAGGAGCATAAGAATCACAGGAGTCTGAGACACCATAAGAACAGGGCCCACATAATCAATGGACTGAAATTCATGAAGCCTTGCAGAGATTAGGAAGACTGTTCTGGTCTCACCAATTTTTAGGAATTGTGAAGATGGCACAAGAAACCTGGTTCTCAGAAGAACCATGAAAACTTGATGTAGATACTAAAACTGTTAGTTATACTTAATGAGGCTTTGTTGATTGTCTGAAGGCACACAATAGCATCTTTGGGTGGTTGATGGCACAGTTCAACTTGGGCCTATAAATGGTATTGTCTAGGTGAAATGACTGAAAAATCTGTCTGAACACATCTAGTTTCAGGAATATGGGAATGATGATGAAGTGCACCACTCAGTGGAGCTCACAAGGCAGAGCACTTATGGTATCTGTGCATTTTGATGTAGACATCTAATGAAGGGCTTATTAGGTTGATACTGAAATTGAAGTTCAAGGAAGCATCATCAGGCAAGACTAATGTGTGGTCAGTTCACATAAAACTAGATCTTGTATTATGCAGGTGGCACAAGTGGGTTTAGCTCTAGCATAATTCACCTGGGAAAACTATGGCAGATCCAGAATATCCTGATCTAAGGTTGGGAGTGTTTGAAAGATTCTGGAAGTAAGTTTCAGGGGAGTCTCATAAGCCCTAGCCAGTCTTTAATCTATGCATCCAGATACAGGCAACTTTTTATGAAGATGGTAATTGTATTTTTGTATCATGAAAAACTACAACAGACAGGTGTTACTGGAGCAGCACGACAGGAAATAGCCATGGGAGTTAATGTAATATTCTGGGAGATGAAGACCTGGAGAATAAGGAGAAAGAGCTGGGGTGCATACAGAGATTCCTTGTTCATTAAGTTAGTTTGTTCACTAGAGAAATCACCAGGAAAATCTAGTGCAGCACTTGGCTGACTAGAGCAAGGCTTGGACACAATCAATGACAGTGGCAGGAAAGTTTGCCAATAGAAGACTAGACAAAAGAAAGAACAGAAATATGCTGAGAGCAGTTATGTGATATGGTATCATAGTACAGTACAGAAAAATCCAGTGCAGATTTTGTGACTCATGAACAAGGTAATGGGTTGAGGATAGTGCTGTGAAGCAAGGTCAGAGTTAGTAACAAAGTAAACACTTTGTGTGATTTAGAACTATTCAGCAAATTCTCTTACTATGGAAACAACACATCCAGTTTCACTAATGAGTAAACTCACCAGATAATACTTGTAAACTGAGTTACTGAGTCAGAACTCACAGAATGGTAAGAGCCTTTGTGGACCTAAGTCCACAAAACTCATCATTCCAATGATACAAGATCTGTCATAGGATACTAGCATGGGTATGTTGAGATGACACAACAAAACTTGGATCTGTGGACTCTACATAATGAAAAGTAGGTATAGGCATTGCGTGGTAGGACTTTATTGTTAGACCATGTGCATGAGATTCTTGAAAATGCTCTCGGGAAAAACTGGCATTCAGTTTGTATACAGAGTTACACATTATAGTGTGCAGATAGTACTGATTTCTTGTTTCTGAGAGAAATTCACAAGAGATAGTCATGTTGAATCTTTGTTCGCGGTCAACTCCTGTCACACTGCTGATGAGACTTTCAGGGACATTTCTACAGATCTCATTGGGTAATGACAATGGCATCCATGGTTTGCTCAGCTTCATGTATGGAGACAGCGTAGTCAGGACTGATTCTGTGATACCTCACCAGAGAAAATAGGCCATGAGTGCAGCTGATGTTTACTACTTTGTGGTGTCTTCCTTCTTCCACACTTTCCCATATGTTATTCATCCTTTTGATTTCCTAATACAAGACTGGAGAGCAAAAATGGATACAGGGGAAAGAAATGGGCATTACTGAAGAGTACTTCATGCTCATTAGGGGCATCAATCTCTTTTGGGCTACTTGTTTGTTATCAGGATGTTTAATTTCTTCTTTCTTCTTTGCTCCTGTGTAATGAACCAACTTCAAACAACCACAATGAACAGCAATGAACAGGAATCAAACAATACCCCACCCTGCCTCTCAGAGCCCTACAATTATTATTCCTTCTTAAAAGCCACTAGAATTAAAAACATTAAAAACTCACAGAAACAATCAACAGTCAACAACATTACATCCCTGCTAGAGCATGATGCACAGCATAGTTTCTGTAGATAGCGAGGAGCAGGCATGTATCAGGCACCTGAGAGTAAAATAAAAACATTAACTTATAATATTTCTGTATTTTTCAAAGAAATCAAAATTCCCAAATTGCCACTGTATAGGAGCTTCACAGCATGTTCCAGATCACATAAAGCTATAGAAGAAGGAAGACCAAAGTGTGGAACCTTCAGACCTTCTTATTAGCGCAAACAAAATACACACAGGAAGAGATATGGAGACAAAGTGTGGTGCAGAGACCTAAGGAAAGGCCACCCATAGTTCTGCAAACCTGGGATTCTATCGCATATACAGTCACCCATCCTAGACACTATTGTGGATGCCAAGAAATATATAATGACAGGAGCCTGATATACCTATGTCCTGAAAGGCTCTGCCAGAAAGTTATAAATACAGAGGCAGATAAAGAAAGCCAACAATTGTACTTATCACGCAGTATCCAAAAAAGTACTTAGAGAAAAGACTCAAGGAGCTGAAATTATTTGCAACCACAAAGGAAGAACAAAAACATTAACTAACCAGAAACCTCAGAGCTTTCAAGAAATATACCACCAACAAAAAGTACACATGGAGAGACTCATAGCTCTACCCAGAAATATAGCTGGGAATGACATTTTCAGGCATCAATGGGAGGAGAGATCCTTTATACTAGGAAGGCTCCATGCCCATTATAGAGAATACAAGTCCAGGAGTCTGAAGTGGGTAGGTGGGTGAGGAAACATTTTCATAAATACAGGGTGAGGACAATTGTTGTGGTCCAAGCTACCCCACTTTGGGCACCAAAAATGTTGAGAGCTGCACTGCCCCATGCTTAGGGGCCAAAATGTCGAGTACCGCTTACCAATATTGGAACTTCCACTGTCAAAAGCCTTGGGGGCTAAATTTTTAGAGCCCACACAGCCCCAGGCTGCTCTGGTCTGCAGGTTAGGGTTCAACAAGAAAGAGAGTGAGGACAGACTCAAAGAATGGAGACCAGACAGAGTGTGATTCAATCCCATTTATTCTTTGGTCTCTCTTCCTAGTCCAAGTCCCAAGGTTGGCAAGGTAGAAATGACCAGGGAATAAATGTTACCACAGATGATGAGTGACCATGAGATTTAATCCCTGGAAAATGAGAACAACTCTGTCTTGTTAGGTTAGGATCAGTCCATGTGTCACATCTGATGGGAGTTCTTTGAATGGGCAGTCAGGCTTGGAGAGAGAGTGCACATGGTCCAGGAAGGATTGTAACTCTGGAATTCAAGATGGAAAGCCAGCTATGGTGCTGTAAAGAAGGTTGGTCTTAGTAGGCTCATAGACTTGAAATCTAGGTAACCAGAATTTGGCACTGTTAGAAATGGTGTCATTTTTGGATGAGATGTGGACTTGTTGGAGAAAGTCGATCATTTTGAGATGGATATTGTGTTCTCATATGTTCAGTGTATGCCTTTTATGGCTCATAATTTTCAGCTTCTGCCTGAGGATCCAAATAAACACTCACAACTAATTCTCAAGCATCACTTCTGCCCAGAGAGCACTCCCTTCTGGCCATGAGGAAACAGACTAAATGTCTGAACTCAAAGACAGCCAAAATTAATGATTTTCTTGATAAGGGTTGATGTGGGACTCTCTATCAGATCTAGAACTGCCAATAGAGTTTGCTCTTTCCCATTGCCTCTCATTTGCTAAAGCATTAAATTTCACTCCTAAAGCAAATTTCCAATGTCTAGTGTCTTATGAGGGAGATGGATTACTCCTAGGAGTGTTCCCCAAGGTCCAACCTCAAAAATTACAAGGTCCTGTGTTTGTCCTTATGTGCACTTAGAGCATTCTTGGTAGATTCTTATGCATACCTCAAAATGCTCTCTGTGCATCCAGAGACAGTCAGTACCCATTGGAGATGTTACAGTTGTGCTTGGCTCAGGGAGCTCACCAGGAATGTCTGCACAAGATTCATGGACATAGCTATGCCTGGGTGTATTAAGATGTTGCTAGCACATAAGTCTTAGAACATGCAGAATTCAAACCAGTGCTAGAACTATGCAACAACACTTAGATGCTCACAAGATGAGATAGAGTTGGCAGGCTTTGGTTTTGTAATAACATCTTGAAAATTGTGGCAGTACCTTAGTGAACAGCTGTAAGTCTGTCAGAGTCTAGTTATGAGCCTGTAATAGGACATTATGGGCAGATATGTAGGTATAACCAGAGTATCAAGTGGCACCTGATTGGAGGGGCTTCAGCAATTGCTTGACTGAGCTAGGTCTGGGAGGATGAGGAAGGTTGTCAAACAATTCCTTGAAACTCATAGGCAAATATGGAAAGATAGGTGTTTATTCAGAAGTGTATGTTGGAATGAAGAGATGGCACAGACACTCTATATTTAGGCAGTATTTAACAGGAAATGCAAAGCAGAATTTCTACAGAAGAGATTAAGGACAATAAGGATGGTGGTAACGTTGCCCTGGATTTTACAATGTAAAACTTCTGTAGGCTTTTGTTGCAACGGGGTCTGCTCTACCTGGATTGAGACAAAAGACTTGACAAAATATGTTGAGGCTTACTCGGGTCTTCAGGTCAGGGTCTAGAGGGAAAGAGAAATGGGGATAATGGGAAGAAACGCAAGGAATGAAGACAAGACAGAGGTTATGATCCAGTCACAAGTCTAATCTTGAGTCTTTTATTGAAGGGAAATCTGGGGTATTTATACACTTTGCCACATCCCTTGTAGGCACTTGGATATGACATAAGCCTTGTAGGCATGGCTAGCACGTGCATGCTCCTTACAGACATGGATAGCTACTTTCTAGCTGCTTTCTGTTAAAAGTCGGCTCCCAACAGGCTTTGATCATCTGAAGCTGAACACTGGAGCATCTGAAGCATGGACTGAAGCTGGAGGGTGTTTCCAGGACTTGTGATCCATCAAACTGGCTATGCAACCTGTGAATCCAGATTAAGAACATGAGAAGTAGAGATGGTGACAATTTGCTTGATTCCTGGTGAACTGGCTTGAGAAGCTTTACAGAAGATTTATGACTGGAGTTAGGGTTGGTAGTGAGTGGTACCCAAGCTCCAAAACAATGCCACTAAGAAAAGCCAATCTTTCTTCAGAACATCTTTTTCGAAGCCTAGACTTTTTCAATGGGGCATGAGAGCTCTTCTTAGTGTTTCTGTCTTAGAAAAATTTTACCTGTATTAATCTGAGTAATTGAAGAGTAAAATCAAAATACTTACAAGTCATTTGCTTCAAAAATAGCCCTGACATGTGGTAATGGTTCTTGCAAGACCATCCAAGAAAATTTGGTTTAGGGGCTACTTGACATTAGACAACCATGCAATGGTGGTCCTGAATCATTGGAGCTAAACAGGTAAGGACCAATTAGTACCCTTGGGAAAAGAGAGCTAGACTTTAGAGTATAAAATTGTCACAATCAGGCTTGATCATGGGAGAAATAACCCCCCCACACAAAAAAATAATCCAGGGTACCTCTTATGTGACAGGAGTTACAGACTTGACATAAAGGAACTACACTTTTAACAAAGACTATGATGACAATGAAGTGAAGCATATGCATGCTGAGAAAGAATGCACAGAGCAGAAGTTGGTGACTATTAGTCAATAATAAACATAAAAATGCAGTGCAAGTGCTCTAGGACCCATGGAAGGCTGGAGGGTCATTTTCAAACTTTCCCACAAAGAAACCCCATGTGTAATCTGCACATACTTAGCTAGAAATTCTTCCATTAAAACTGTCAAACTAGTGCTCAAACTCACCAGGAAATTGGGTACAATGCTGGATTCCTGAAGCCAAACTCAAAAGGATGAAGAAGGTACTGGCACCAGAGGCTTGTAGATCTCTTCATGAAAACCTGGTACACACACTATCAATAAAAACAGAACTGAAATGTTGGGATGGCATAAGAAGCTGGGGGCAAGAGAACCAAATGAAGTACTTAATGCCAAAGCTACATAATAGAACATAGGCCTGGGATTGTGTACATGGTATAGATGGGAGAGATTCAGGAAAGCTACTTAGGTAACAATGTTAAGAGGAATCCACACCTACAATTAGACTTTAGTTTCTTATGGAGTAGAAAGGATATCTTGGATCTCCAGAAATTCAAGAGGAAATACAAAACGTGAGAGACCTGAATTAACCTGCAACAGTGATGATGGCACTGGAAAGTAAGGTTCAGGTGAGCACACAAACAAGAGAAAATGTATGAGGTAAATATACATGCACTTATTGGGAATAGCACAGTTGTGCTTAATTCTGGAAAACTTACCATATTAATCACAATTCATCACTGAGAGAACAAATTTTAGGAGTCAAGGAAGAAACCTATAGGCAAAAATAAAAGCACATAACACTAAGGAATACTACAAAATGCTTTGCCCACAGCAGGTACCTCAGCTTGGCACTTGTACAACACAGAACCACTTCTGAAATGTGGCAACACTCACAGAGGCCTCCAAACTACTTCAAGAATCATTACTCGTGGATCTGTCAAAAGACTTTTGTACAAATTGTTTTATAGGCAAGTGGTTAAAATTGAAGTTCAAACTCATCAAATGATTCTAGATTGTGTCATGTTAACAAAAGACAGGCCATCATTGTAAAGCTCTACAACATCTGGAAGAAGAATATGGCAGCATGGTCCACATGGTACTGAATCTGATAAAAAAAAAAAAAAAAGAGGCAGGATTCCAGTGGTAATAGAATCCAAACATTCTGAGAGTTTCAAAGCCAGGCAATCTTTGTCATAAATGGTGATCCAGCAGATAGTTCTGGAGAAACACTGTCTGGGAAAATGAACATAAAAAAATTGAGGTTTTATTTGGGAATTCTAAACAGGGAAGTCTAGTGCAGCTGCTTTGTGAACATAGGGATGCCCAAGATTAGAAGAAGACACTCGAGTGTACAGTTCAGTTATGCCAGCATAGGAAACTCATGTGTAATCAGTAAATTCTTAGCTAGGCATGCACCAATGTAGACTACTATTGTGAACTCACTACTTACTGACCTCACCAGAAAATTGGATCAACTTATGGATGAGGGAAAACAATCATGGAAGGGTAAGGAGGGCAGTAGAAGTCCAATCTCTGTAGATCTCATCATGGATAGAGTGTGTGTATCCTGTCCATCATAAATCAGACAGAAAATGTAGAATTTGAAAATGAAGCAGGATCTGGAGAAACAACAAAAGATGTTAGATAGTAAAGCTACATGATCTCTTCTACACCTGGTATTGTTTTCATGGTGTGTACAGGAGAGATTCAGTGAAACTATTCAGGCAAAGATTTTTATACAAATGTGCATCCAGTCTTAGAACTAACAGTGTGTGGATGGAATGGTTATTTTTGTTCTCCAGGAATTAAAAAAGATAATACAGAATCTGCATGACCAGAAGTATCGTGGCACAGTAAAGATTCCACAGGAAGGGAAACTTCTGAAGAGTTCACCAACAATGAACAATTACTGAGCTGTGTGTTTCCCAATATAGTGAGAAACAGTGGGGCTTTTTCCTGGAAAACCTTACAATAGTAATCAGGGAAGAACCTTCACTCTTCATCACTGTGAGTACACATATCAGGAATCAAGTAAGAAATCAAGAGGCAAAAACAAATGAAAATACCACTAAGGAATACTACTTAATGCTTTGCACTCAATAGGTAACTTGTCTTCCCTTCGTCTACAACACTGAACTACCTCCTACCTCTTGGAAACACCCATTGTGTGCTCCACATTACCATGACAATCATTACTCCAGTTAGCTGTCAAAATGCTTTTTACAGACCTTTTCATGGAAGAATGGTCACAGATGACTCTAGATTATGTCACATTAATACAAAACAAACCATCTTGGAGAGGCTTTATCACATCTAGTAGAAGAATGTGGCAACATGTTCAACATATGATTCTGATGAAAAATAATGCAAGATTACAAGGTTAGTAGAATCAAGAAAAACATTCTGAGAGTCTCAAAGTCAGGCAATTTGTGTCACAACTGGTAGTCCAGCAAATTAGTCTAGAGAACCATGATCTGGATGTGTACACACAGAAGAGTTGTTTTGAGGAACAATAAAGACAGAAGACCAGAACAGGTTCTATGTGACCTGCAGGAGGCCTCTGGATAGAAGATGACACTGTAGAGCAAGTTTCAGTCATTGCCACAGATAAACAACTGAACCTTGTTTATGTATCATCTTGTTCCCATGTATCATCTCCACAAACTTTGCTAGACTTGACCAATTGTGCTTAAACTTGTGAACCTATAAATGGATTACTACAGCTGATACAGACTCATATTGAGTTTTGATAAGACAGATTCACATGATATTTTTCTGCGGAAAGAACCATTGGAGAACATGTGCTTTTTCCAGGGAGTATAAATACACCTCAACTGACAGTGACAGGGGCCTGCATATCTAGCTTTACAACACCCAATTCCTCTTGCACAATCTGGAAAACAAAGGATTATACCACATACCTTTTACACACACTCAGGCTTTCAATGTGCACCTGGTTTTAAGTTCTGAAAGGCTGATTGGGTAATAACATGTTTACTGGAAATGATGTCAATTAGGGAGAAATCTGAACAAATTAAAGTTGATAATGCTTCCACATATGTACTCAATAACATGACATGATAATTTGCATACTACAGCATAAAATGTGTTACTCCTAAAACACACAATCCCACAAGACAAGAAGTTATAGAAAGATCCAATAATACATTAAAGGAAACTCTTACTAAACTACAAAAAGAATAAAACCCTCTGGAACATACTAAATAATGTTTTGTTAACACTAAATTTTCTTAATTTTAATGAAATAAGATATCTGCTGAGAGACATATGGTTATCAAAACCATAGAGGAAATAAAAAAACCTACATACTGTAGGGATAATTCGACATTAAAATGGAAACCAGCAATTATTTAAGGTGGGGATGGGATGTGGTTATATTTATATATCTACAAAGAATAAAATAGTAAGTTTAGCAACAAACCTTATAAAAACTATATCTGACCAATGAATTGTCTTATCAGCTGAGACAAAAATGTCTTCACAAATAAAACAGCCCAGGTAAATGTAATATTGTCAAAGTTACTGATTTATCCAAAGTTTGCATGCAAATTAACTTCAAATGGGCTAGCTCTAATGATTAATCACACAGAGACTGGACAAACACAGAGACTGGACAATAGGTAGCCAGGACTGCCAATACAAAGACTAGATAAACACAAAAAATGGGCAATAAATGCAACAGTTTCCTTTTTTTCAGATTACCACGGTTTTCCTTGGAAACCAAAAATGAAAATTCCTTGCCCCAATTCAGCAGGAAGCAAATATATATATATATATAAATGCCATCATCCCATATACTTAAGTTGGTGTGAGTCATTTAGGTGGCTTGATGTGTTATGTTTGTTATCATCTATGGTGGTGGTTTGTTTTGCTTAATTATTGTATATTGATATAAATTTAAGGTGTTTTGCTCATTTAGAATATAATAACAGAAATTTAAGGTATTTTTAATTATTGTGTATTAGTAGAATATTAAAATAGTTTTTTTGAAATATCATATATTAACAGAAATGTAAGCATTTTATTTAATTGTTGAATATTGATAGAAATTTAAGGCTTTTGTTTACTGTACATTCATTGAAAATTTAGGTTTTTGTTTAACTATTGGATATTAATAAAAATTTAATGTCAGTTTGTTTGAGTAATTCCATATTTATAGAAAATTATGTTTGTTTTGTTTAATTATTGTATATTAATAAAAATTTAAAGATGTTTTGTTTGAATTAATTTGTATTAAGAAAAATTTAATGTTTTTGTTTAATCATTATATATTGATAGGAATTTAAATACTTTATAAGTTAGTATATATTAATTGAAATTTAAAGGTTTACTTTCATTATTGTATATTAAAATAATTAAGTTGCTTTGTTTGAAATATTGTTATTAATAGAAATTTATGTTTTAAATATAAATTAATAGAAATTTACATTGATTTTGTTTAAATTATTGTATGTTAATAGAAATTTAATGTCTTTTTAAATTAGTGTATTTTATTAGAAACAAGTTTTTTTTTAACTACTGTATGTTTATAGATCTTTTATTGTTTTGTTCAATTATTGCATATTGATAGATATTTAAATGTGTTTTCTTTTATTGCATAGTAAAAGAAATTGACAGTTTTATGTATGTTAACAGAAATTTAAAATCATTTTGTTTGAATTTTTGTGTATTAATAGAAATTTAAAGTCATTTTGTTGGAAACATATATTTATTGAAATGTAAGGGTTTAATTTAATTAGCGTATATTTGTAGAAATTTGGATTTTAATTGTTTTATATTGAGAGAAACATTAAATCATTTTTCAATTATACTATATTAACAGCAATTTATTGTTTATTTACTATTGTATGATAAAAATTAAAGTTGATTTGTTTTATTGTGTATGAATAAAAATTTATAGCTTTTGCTTAATTTGCATATTCATAAAAATTTAAATTCATTTTCTTTAAATTATTGTTTATTAAAAGAAGTTGAAATCATTTTGTTTAAATTATTGTATATTAATAAAAATTAATGTTTTTGTTGAAGTATTCTGTATTTCTAGAAATTTTACATTTTCTTTTAATTATTTTATATTAATAGAAATTTAAAGTCAATTTTTTGAATTATAGTAGTTTAATAGAAGCTTTAATTTATTGTTTAAATGTTGTATACTTACAAAATTTAATGTATTTGTTTAATTATTGTATATTGATAGAAAATTAAAGTCAATTTATTTGAATTAGAGTATCATAATAAAAATGTAATGTTTTTTAATTACAGTTTATTGCCTGAAATTTAAATTTGTTTTTTTTTATTGCATATAAATATAAATTTACAGCATTTGTTTAATGTTGTATATTAAGAGGTATTTATGAAGTCATTTTGTTTGATTTATTGTATGTTAATAAAAGTTTAAGGTTTATGTTTAAGTATGGTATATTTATAGGAATTTTATGGCTTTGCTTAATTATTATATATTATAGAAAAATTTATAGACAGTTTATATAAATTAAAGTATATTAATAAGAATTTTGCATTTTTAATTATTGTTTATTACCTGAAATTTAAATTTGTTTTGTTTTATACATATTAATAGAAATTTACAGCTTTTGTCTAATTTTGTATCCTAATAGATAATTATAAATCATTTTGTTTGAATTATTGTATATGAATAGAAATTTAAGTTTTACGTTTAAGTATGGTATATTTATAGGATTTTATATTTTTGCTTAATTATTTTATATTAATGGAAATTTATAGTCAGTTTGTATGAATTAAAGTATATTAATAAGAATTTAGTACCTTTAATTAATGTTCAATGCCTGAAATTTAAATATGTTTTGTTTCATTGCATACTAATAGAAATTTGACAGCTCATGTTTAATATTGTATATTGCTACATATATATAAATCATTTTGTTTGAATTATTGTATATTAATAAAAATTCAAGGTTTATATTTCAGTATGGTATATTTATAGAAATTTATGTTTTTGCTTAATTATTTTATATTAATGGAAATTTATAGTCAGTTCATATAAATTAAAGTATATTAATAAAAATTAATATATAGTATTATATTTTTAAGAAAAATATTTTTAATTAATGTTTATTGCCTGAAATTTAAATTTGTTTTATTTTATCACATATTAATAGATAATAACAGGTTTTGTCTATTGTTGTATATTAATAGATATTTATTAATAATTTTGTTTGAACTATTGTATATGAATATAAAATTTAAGGTTTATGTTTAAGTATTTTAAATTTATAACAATTTTCTGGGTTTTTTAAATTATTATATATTGATGGAAATTTAGAATTCGTTTCTTTAAATTATAATACATTAATAAGAATTTAGTATTTTTAATTACTGTTTATTGTCTAAAATTTAAATTTTTTATTGTGTATTAATATAAATTTACAACTTTTGTTTAATATTATATATTACAATACATTTATAAAATCATTTCTTTTTAATTATTATATATTAATAAAACTTTAAGTTTTATGTTTAAGTATTGTATATAGGAATTTTGTGCTTTGTTTAATTACTGTATATTGACAGAAATTTAAAAACATTTTTATGGAATTATTATTTATTAATAGAACTTTAAGATCATTTGTTTAAATAATTGTATATTAAGAGAAATTTAAGGGTTTTCATGAAGTATTGTATATTTATAAGAATTTTATATTTTTGTTTAATTATTTTATATTAAAAGAAATTTAAAATCATATTTTGAATTATAGTATATTAATAGAAATATTTAGTTTTGTTTAAATATTTTAAAATTACAGAAATTTTATGTATTTGTTTAATTATTATATATTTATAGAAACTTAAATTCAATTTCATTGAATTACAGTATATTAATAGAAATTTGTTGTTTTCTAACTACTGATATGTAAATTTTTTATTGTATAATAATATAAGTTTACAGCTTCTGTTTAATACTGTATATTAGGAGATATTTAAAAAGTCATTTTGCTTCAATTATTGTATATTAATAAAAAGTTAAGGTTTGTGTTTACCTGTGGTATATTTATAAGAATTTTTTGTTTTGACTACTTATTTCATCTTAATCGAAATTTAAATTCAGATTATTTAAATTATATTATATTAATAATAATTTAGTGTTTTTAATTACTCTTATTAGAATGAAATTAAAAATTCTTATGGTTTATTGCTTATTAATAGAAATTCACAGGTTTTGGTTTATATTGTATATTAAAAGAGATTTATATAGTCATTTTGTTTGAATTATTGTATATTAACAAAAATTGAAGGTTTATGTTTAAGTATTGTATATGTATAGAAAATTTATGTTTTGTTTAAAATTTTATATTGATACATTTAAAGTAATTTTGTTGGAATTATTGTTTATTAATAGAATTTAAAGTCATTTTGTATATATTATTGTATGTTAAAAGAAATTTAAGGTTTTTGTTGAAGTATTGTATATTTAAAGAAACTTTATGCTTCTGTTTAATAATTTTATATTAATAAAAAATTAAAGTCATTTTTTGAATTGTTGCATATTAATAGAAACTTAAGTTTTTTGTTAAAATATTGTGTACTTATAAAAATTTTATATATTTGGTTAATTATTTATATTGATAAAAATTAAAAGTCAATGAGGGTATATTAAAAAAATTTAGATTTTTTTTTAATTAACGTTTATTGCCAGAAATTAAAATTTGTTTTTTTATTGTATATAAATATAAATTTACTTTTAAAATATTCTATATAAATAGATATTTATGAAGTCATTTTGTTTGAATTATTACATTTTAATAAAAACTTAAGTTTTATGTTTAAGAATGGTATATTTAGAGGAATTTCATATTTTTATTTAAGTATTTTATATTGATGGAAATTTAAATCAGTTTATTTAAATTATACTATATTAATAACAATTTAGTATTTTTTAATTGCTATTTATTGCCTGAAATTAAAATTTGTTTCATTTTATTGCATATTAATTGAAATTTACAATTTTGTTTTATATTAATATTTATAAAGTCAATTTGTTTGAATTATTCTGTATTAATAGAAACTCAAGGTTTAAGTGTTGTATATTCATAAGAATTTTATGTTTTTTAATTATTGTACATTGAAAGCAATATAAAATCATTTTGTTTGAATTAAAATATATTAATAGTATTTTAATGGTTTTTAATTATTGTTTCTTGAAAGAAATTTAGACCTGTTTTCTTTTATTGCATATTAATAAACATTTATTGGTTTTGATCACTATTATATGTCAGTAGAAATTTAAATTCCTTTTATTAATTCTTTTATATTAATAGCAGTTTTAGGTTTTTTTAAACTATTTTATATTAACAGAACTTGATATGTTTTGTTATTTATATTGTTCAAAACAAAAAAAAGGCATTTTGAATTTCTACACGTTAATAGAAATTTAAAGTTCTTGTTCAATTACTGTATATTAATAGAAGTTGAAAGTTTATATTTAATTATTAATATTGATAGAAACTTAATATTGTTTTGTTAGACTGTTTTGGAAAATATTTTACATAAGCTATTTATTTAAAAAGTGAAAGTTTTTATATTTTTCTCTTGAATATAGATCATTCATTTAAGAGAAAGAAAATTCATTAACATAAAGAAGCATATTAACTGGACACTTGTGGGTTCTTTGGAAATTCACTTATGGCAAATGATGTTTGGATGGGTTACACATGTTGCTAAAGCAAACATGTAAAAGGACACAGGATGTTAAGATGAACCAATACAATAGTAGATGATGGTAGAATGTTCTACTTTGCTTTGCCTAGTCATTCCTTAATGGCCACTATTTGTCATGATGTTATACAAGGAAACACAAAAAAAAAATTCTGGCAATATTATAAAGAATTCTTGCTGCTTCTACATACTCAGGCCAATTGTCACAGTGATGTCAGACTAACATAGAGTTTTGCTAAGACAGAGTTACATGGTGTTTTGCTGAGCAAAGACTCATGTGAAGACAAATCATACTTAGAGGGACAATAAATACTACTCAACTGACAGTGATGAAGGCCCTTTACAACATTGTGTTGGGCTCACATCTTCTTTACAGCTCTTCCCTTCCTGGGGACAGGAATGGTAGAAAACTTCTGGCATCCCTGCTGGACCTGGTTACTCCTGCTGACTCATACCCATTTGGAAGATGCCTGGATGTTTCTACTGGATTGTGTCTCCACTGACAGTTGGTACCTGCAGTGAAACAAGGCATGGTGAGGATATCACTGGAAAGAAAAGGATTGTTAAGTCTCATCATATATAACTGATGAGTACTTTGTCCATCAGAAACAGAACTGGGAGTGTAGAGGTGACAAAGGAAGCTAGGGTCTAGAAAAACAATTTAGGACTTTAAATAAAGAAGCTGAAAGATAAGACCTAGGCATGGTATTGTATGCATGGTAAGGAAATGAGAAATTCACTGAAGTCATTTAGACAAAGATGTTGAGAGGAATATATATTCACAGTTAAGCATGAGTGTGAGAAGTGGGAAGGGTATCTTTGTTCTCCAGGTATTCAACAAAATTAGTGCAGGATATGTCTGACCAGAAGAATCCTGGCACAGTCATGATGGCACTGGAAGTGAAGCTTATGGATAGTACACCAATAAGGGACAATGCCTGATCTGATTGTCTCCACATGTAGGGACCAACACAGTTGGGCTTCGTTCTGGGGAAACTTACCTTATTAAGTAGGGCAAGCATTTTCCATCATTGAGGGAACACAAGTAAGGAATCAGGGATGAAACTGAGGGGCAAGAACTGGAAGAGACTCCACTGTGGAATACTACATAATGCATTAGACTACATTGATATCTATGCACTCATCTGGAAAAACCAGAGTAACCCATAGATTGGCAACACCCACATAGGGATCCACACTATCCTAAGAGCCATTCAACAAGGGACCTCTCAAAGGAATCTTCTACACACATGGAGAAATAGTATCAATTGAGGTTACATCTTCTCAGTAGACTAGAGTATATGACAAGTTAACACAGCACAAAACATCATGGTGAGGCAAGGGTCTGTAGATCTTGTCTGGAAACCATGTATGTGACCTGTCAATCTTGAAAAGGACTGGAAGCACAGAAATCACAAACATATCTGGGTTCTAGCAGACCAACTGAAGAAGTTAGTTACAGAATTTACAGGACAGGTCCTAGGCCTGTGGTTGTATGTGTGGTATGCACAGGAGAAATTCTGAGAATGTATTCAGACAAAGAATATTTTTGGAAGAAATCTGCATGTTCAGGCATTATCATGGGTAGTGGAATATGTAACTTCAGTCTCCAGAAATTCAAGAGAAATACTGCAATATAAGTGTGACAAGAACTATCCATGGACATTTAAGAAGAGCTTAAATTAAATTAAGAAGAGCTTATCTCCAGTGAGCTTCTGGAGAGCTCACTGTTAAGATAAATTGGCTAAGTTTTGAGTCACCACATATTAAGAACTTCACTGTTGTTCTATATCAGGGAAAACTTACCATAGAAGGCAGAATAGGAGATTCACTTCCATCAGTAAGAGAACAGAGGTCAATAATCAAGGAAGAATCCTAGAGGCAAGAACTGAATTAGATACTGCTAAGAAATGATACATAGTTCTCTACACTCCATAGGTACAATGGAATGCCTTTTTGTAAAATACAAAACCACTTCACAAAGTTTAGCAACAACCACAGAGGGATTATCACTTCTTGAAAAATCCCTACAAATGGGTGCTATAAACAGGCTTTTCTACAGGGAATTTCATGGCGGAATGTTCTCTATTAGGGTACCTTCTTCTCAGATGACTCTTGATTCTATAAAGGGGACACAACACAAAAGAAAATGGTGAGGCTCTATGAAGCCTGGCAAAAAAATATGGCGTCATGGTCTACATGGTACTAAATATGATGAAATTATGATATAATGTTATAGTATTAATAATATCCTGCCAAATGTCTGAGTTACTAAAACCTTAGAGATCTCTGTCAAAGATGAAAGTTCAGGAAATGTTTCTAGAAATCGTTGGTCTGAAAGTATGAACAGAGCAGAAATGGAGATTTATCTGGGAATACATAAAGGGTAGACCAGTACTAGTGTGATGTGATCAGCTGGAGGCCTGGGGATAGAAGTTGGTAATTGAGGGCAAGTTTCAGACTTGTCAATGTAGGAAACCTATTTGTAATCTGTAAATATTTACCTATACCTCTTCTCATGAGTTCTACAATTGTGGACTCTCTACTGGGGAAACAACACTTTGAATTGGGTATAAGGCATGGTAATTGGAGTGAAGCTAAGGGGTAACCTTGGTTGTGATGGTAAAGATGTGTATACCAGATACATATCAGATACATCATCATCATTAATACCAGATACCTGTCCTGTCCATCAGAAACCAGATTTGGAGTCTAGAGTTTGCATAAGAAACAAAGAACTGCAGGACAAGTGGACATAAGAAAATATACAACAGACATAATCCTGTGTTTTTGTTCATGGTGTAGAAAGGAGATATTTTGGCGATCTGAAGGAGGAATGGAGCCATTACAAGGTCCCCTTTAATTACTGGAGGTCAGGCCTCTATCGCTGTCTTGGGAAGATTAGAATCACAACAGCTCTTCTATACTTGAAGAATGGAGGAGATGTCAGGGTCAGCCCTGCTAATACACTGAAGGCCTAAAACTAGCCATTAGGCTAAAACTACCAATAGGCCTGACATATATGCCTTCTAACACAGTCTTATGTCTCCATGGAAAAACACTGAAACAGATAGCGAAAACTATTATAAACAGGCAGCTTTTGTGGACATCAACCATCCTGAGTAGTCATAGACCTTGTAAATAGGCAGGCTTGGTGGATAGTACCAAATTAGATGATGACAAATGAATCACACGAAGAGTCCTACTGACCTGACGCCTGAACCTTCACCCAGCTGATACCCTGTTCTGAAAGATATCTGTACTCCCCTGAACATCTATGCTCCTGTGTCATTCCCTTCCCCACATCCTGCATTTTCGTGTTTATAACCCCCACATTAAAAAGTAAAAATTTTTATTTGATAATAAAAAAATTAAAAGTAATAAAAAAAAGAAAGTTAAGATTCTGGGAAACTAATCAGGGGGATGTGTTGAGTGAAATATGCATCCATAAGTAGTACCTAGTATGTGAGTGTAGAATATAACAACACGTATAGTATTGTATAGTATAGTATGTGTTTGACCAGAAGTATCCTGGCATATTGACAATGGCATTAATTTGGGGATTTCTGAAAGGTTTACCAACAAGAGACAATGACAGATCTGTAAGACTCCACATATTGAGAACAACACAGTGGGGACGACATTTAGGTAACTTACCTAATTGTCCAAGCAAATATGAAGCTTCATGGTCCATCATTCAGAGGATAAAAGTCAGTCATCAGCGACAAATGTAGAGGTGAAAATTGAAGCAGATATTTCTAAGGAATAGTAAATAATACTTTGCATTCCATAGATACGAAGACTTGCCTTCTTCTCATCCATGGACTTTTTCAGAAAGTTTGTACCACCTATGGAGGGCTAACAAGCTTTGCTATAGGCCAATTCAAAAAAGAGATTTCTCATTTGAGGCTCCTTCTTCTCACATAACTCTAGATTTTGTCATGTTAACTGAGGGAACTGATATAAGGCGGCTATCACCCTTGCTGCCATCTTGAGCCATAGACTCTGACAAGAGACTTGATTACAATAGCCTACAACAGATGAGCACACTCTGATAACATCTTGTTTTAGATACCCAGGATTTTCCCTTGGGTATGTGAGACTTAAAGGTATGATTTAGAGATAAAACTTAAGGGCGTGGCTTAAGGACGTGACTTAGAGGCCTGGCTTAGAAGTGAGACATATAAAAGGCAAAAGGTAGACAGAAAAAGTGAGTTAAGTATTAGGCATTAGGTATTAGGCACTTAGCACTTGGTGAAAGAACTTGGAACTGGGAATGAGACTAGCAACTGGAATGATGATTAGGTGCTTGGAACTAGGGACTTGGAACCACAGACTTGGAGAGAAGAAGAGAGATTTTAGAATAAATGGCATTAAATCACTCTTTGTTTGGTCTCCATTATTCGAGTCCATCGTCACTCTCTCTTGCTGAACCCAATCCTGTGAACTGAAGCAGCTTGAGGCAGTGCAGGCGCTAACAGTTTAGACCCCAAGCATGGGCTAGTGCAACTCTCAGCATTTTTGGCACCCAAAGTGGGGCAGCTCGGGTCACAACAATTAACACAACACAAAAACCACAGTGACACACTATCACAAAGTATAGAGAAATGTGGCAACAAATTCCATTTAGTACTGAATATGATAAAAAAATGATGCAAGATTTAACAGAATCCTGACAATTTGAGAGCCTCAAAGCCAGGCAATCTGTTTCAGAAATGGAAGTACAGACAATAGGTCTAAGGAAGCATTGTCTGCAAGTTTACACACAGAAAAAATGGAATTGTATTTGAAATACTAAAGAGGGAAGCCCAGTGCAAGTAATATATGATCTGATGGAGGGCTAGGGATAGGAGATGGCACTGGAGGCAAAAGTTGAGTCTTGTGCACAATGGACAGCCAGGTGTAATCTGTTTAAACTTAGATAGGCATCCTCCACACCAGATTCCAATTCTATTCTCACTACTGAGGGAACTCACCAGGAAATTGAGTGAAAAACTGGGTGACAGGAGTCAAACAAAAAAGGGCAAGGAGTGGACTGAAATGCAGAGGTCTGTAGATCACATCACTCAAATCTGGTTTTTGCTGTGTGCATCAGAAATAGTAATGTAGAGATTGAAATGGTAGCTGGAAGGTAGAGTACCAACTGAGAGAGTGAGATGCAGAGTCTGCATGATGGGACAAAGGTCTTGTATTACGGCCATAGTGCAGACTGGAGGAATGCAGAGAAGCTATTATGGGATAAACAGTAAACAAAGACTCTACTAAGACTTACAATTAGAGTACAGGGGTAAATTGTGTATCTTGGTTCCCCAGGGATTCAACAGAGATGTTGCACATCTGTGTGACTAGAACTATCCTGGCACAGTGAAGATGGCACTAGAAGGGGTGGTTCTGAAAATCTCACCAAAAAGACTCAATGGCTGAGCTCTAGGCTGCCAATTATTTATATCATTACAGTTTGGATTTATTATGAGAAAACTTACCATATAGTAAGCAGAGAAGGAACTTCACTTACCATCAGAGAGAGAGCACAGGTCCAGAAACAGGAAGAAATCTAGAGGCAAGAAATGAAAGAGATACTACTACGTAAAACTACACAGTATCCATAGATAGCTCCATTTGCCTTACTGGTCAAGGAAAACCACCTCTCAAAGATAGGAAAACACACACAATGATCTCTAAATTCTGTACATATCATTACTCATCAGAGTTGGTACCAGATATTTATACAGTCACTAGAAGGGGAAGTTCTGAAGTTTTCACCAAAAAGACTCAATGGTTGAGCTGCAGGCTTTTCATTATTTAGATGCTTACAGATTGGCTTCATTTTGGGAAAATGTATCATAGTGAACAGTGCAGAAACCTCACTTACTGTCACAGAGAGTGCCCAGGTCTAGAAAAAAGGAAGAAATATATAGAGAAGAACTGAATGAGATACCACTACATAATACTACACAGTACTTTGTACTCCATAGGAGACTACACTTGACTTACTGTGCAATGAAAACCACCTACCAAAGATGGGAAACTTCCACAAAGGTCTCTACACTGCCATACTTACATTACTCACCATAGCTAACAACAGGCTTTTATACAGTACATTTCATAGAAAAATATTCACAATTGAGGTTCCTCCTTCTCATATGAGTCTACATTGTGTTAAGTTAACACAATAGAAATCTTGTTAATGATGGTTTATTAGACTTGGCATAAAAATATGGCAGGATGGTGATGAAAATCTGATGCAAGAGGACACAGTTGATAGATTGTTGTTAAATAATTTGAGAGCTTGAAAGCCAAGAAATCTTTCTAACAACTGGAAGACCAACAAAATGCTCTAGATAGAACTATCTCAGAGTTATCACACAGCAGAATTAGGCTTGTCTTTGAAAATAAAATCAGGGAGTCCTAGTGGAGGTACTGTGTGACAGGAAGAAGGCCTGGGAATAGGTGAAGGCAATGCAGAGCAAATTTGCATTTGCACACAAAGGATGTCCATGTATAATCTGCACATAATTAGTAAGTATTCCTCCACAGGACACCACTCTTAGGGACTTACTACCAAGGGAACATCAGTGGAACAACAGTGAAATGCTGGCTGTTGGAGACAAACATCATAAATTAAGAGAGCACTGGAATGAAAGGGATGCATATATCATAACATGGATACTTGGTATGTTCCACCTTGATCAGAAATAGAACAGGGAATGGAATATCAACATGGCAAAGGAAACTTGGGCTAGATAATCAAATGGGGAATTTTGATGCAGAAGCTGAATGATGGAAATAGTCCTCAAGCTTTTTTTATGGTGTAGACTGAAGAGATTCAGGGACGCTTTTCGGGCATAAATGTTGGGAGAAATCTACATCCAGACTGAGTCATTCATGTGTGGGGATGCAATGGGTCTCTTGATTCTGCAGGATTTCAACAGAGAAAGTATAGGATCTGTGTGTCTAGAGCTATCCTGGAAGAAGGAGAAAGACTACTGGAAGAAGTGCTTCTAGAGAGCCTACCAACAGGAGACAGTGGCTGTGAAGCATGTCTCCAACTACTAGAAACAGCACAGTTGGACATATTTCTGGGAAAACTCACCATACTAAGAAGGGCAGGCTCTTCATGTTCCATTATTCAGAGAATGTAGGTCAGGAATTAAGAAAGAAACCTAAAGGCCTGAAGCTGTTTCCAATATTGAATACTACATACTGCTTTGCATTCCATAGATACCTCAGCTTGTCTGCTTGTAAAACCCAGAAACACATCCCAAATTTTGACAACACCCACTGGAAGCTCCACACTACCATAAGAATCTTTACTGAAGAGAAGAACCCAATAACCTTTTCTACATACTGTTTCATGGAGGAATGTTATCAATAGTGGTTCCTTCTCAAATAACTCTAGAACATGTCAAGATAGCAAAACATAAACAATCATGGTTGAGGCTCCACCATACCTGGCAGATGTAAGTGGCAGCATGATCTATGGTACTGATTCTACTGAAAAAAAAAAGATGCAAGATCAGAAAAGTAATAGAATCCTTAGAAAGAGAAATGAAGGCTCAAAACAAGGCAATTGGTGTTCATGCTGGAAATTGAGTAAATAGGCCTAGAGAAGCATGGTTTGTGAGTAAGCCAAGAGCACAATAATGTAGTATATAGGAATACTATACTACAAGCCTAGTGCAGGTGTGCAGTAACCTAAGGGAGACCTGAGATTTGGAGAAGGGAGAGAGGGGCAAGGTTCAGACTTGCCCACCAAAGACACCTATGTGAAATGTGGACACAATTAGGTAGGAATCCTGCAACTCTGACTATACTTGTGGACTCACAATTGGAGCAAACTCACCAGGAATTTGTGTACAGAGCTGAGTGCTTGGATCCAAGCATGAAATGGTGATCAGGAAACTGGAAAACCACTTCCTTCACGCCTGGGATGTGTAGATCACTTCCTTCATGCCTAGGATGTTACCTGTCCATAAGAAACAGGAATGGCAGTGCACACATGACAAAGTAAGCTGAATGGTAGAGGAATAATTGAGAAAGTTAGATGAAGGAATCTGTATGAAAAGTAGGACGAATACCTCAGGTTTTGTAAATGGTGTGGACAGAACTTTTTTAAAATATTTGTTCTGGCAAAGGTGTTAAGAGACATCGGAATAGAGAGTTAGAACTTAGAGTTTGATAGTATAGGGATATCTTACTTCTCCTAGATAACAACAGAAATAGTGCAGAATCTATGTGACCAGAACTGTCCTAACTGAGTGAAGTTGCCATAGAAAGGCAATTTCAGGAGAACTCACCAACAAGGAATAGACAATGACTAAATTTTATGTTTACACACATTGGGAACATCACAGGCTTCATTCTGGTTTAGCACACAATAGTAGCAGAGCAGTAGCTTAACTATCCATCTGTAAGAGAAGACAGGTCAGGAATAAAGTAAGAAATCTAGAGGCAAGAACACAATTGGATACAATTAAGTAGCACTGCATAATGTTTTCCACTCCCTTGGTATTTTGGCTTGCCTTCTTGAACAACCCTGAACTGTCATGAAAACCATGGCAACACCCAAAGATGACTGCACACTACCATAAGAATCATAGCTCAAGGGAGCTCTAAACAAGCATTTATACAGACCATTTCATGAAGGAATATTCTCAATTGAGGTTCCTTCTCAGAAGAATCTAGTTTCTGTCACATTAATTTAGAACAATCCATCATGATGAGGCTCTAACATTCCAGTTAGCAAAGAATGAGCCATCATGGTCCATATACTACTGATTCTGCTGACAAAAAAAAATGATACAAAATTTCAGAGTGAATATAAGCCTGAGAAACTGTCTTTGAAGCTCTAAGCTAGGTAATCAGAGTCAAACCAAATATACAGCAAAACGGACTAGAGAAGCAAGGTCTCAGAGTTTGTAAAGAGCAGAATTGGGGCTCTCTTGGGGAATATTAAAAAGGGAAGCCCACTCCAGGTGTTTTGTGACATGGGGGAGGCTTGGTAATAGAAGAAAATAATTGAAAGCCGGGTTCAGACTTGCTAAATAAAGAAGCTCATGTGCAATCTGAACAGACTTAGGAAGGCCTTCTACCATTAGAACTATGCATGAGTACTCACTACAGGAGGGAGTCTCACAAGGATGTTGTGTGCTAAACATTTTGCCTGAAGAGAAGCATGGAAGAGTGAGGGAGACACTGGTATGAAAATGTCTATATATCTTGTCTGAAAACCAGTATAAGCCCTGTCTGTCACAGGAAAAAACTAAGAGTGTATAATTCATAAATAAATCACATATATGCCAGACCAACTGAAGAAGTAAATGGTGAATCTACGCGAAAGTACCTAGGCCTGTGGTTGTATTAAAGAAGTGGACAGGAGAGATTCGGGGAAGATATTATTGCAAAGAATATCGTTGTGTGAAATCTCCATCCATGTTAAGGCATTTACATGGTCTATAAAACAGGTACTTTCAATCTCCAGAATTTCAAAGATATAGTGCATTATGATTGTGACAAGTACTATCCAGGCACACATAACTGGAGCTATTGAAAACCCACCAACAAGGCAAAATGGCTAAGCTGTGAGTCACCACTTATGGGGAATGTAACACTAACCAGACACTGAGGGCTCCCTGGGACTAAACTACAAAGGAAAAAATACACAAGGCGAGACCCATGGCTCCAACTGCATATATACCAGAGGAAGGCCTTATCTTAGATCAATGTGAGGAGAGGCCTTTGGTCCTGTTAAGGCTCAATTCTGAATGTAGGGGAATGTCTTGGTGGTGTGGTGAAAGTAGATAGGTGGTTAAGGGAGCACAATTAGAGAAGGATAGGGAGGGGAGATGAGATAGGAGGTTTACAAAGGTTATACTGAAATGGAAATAATTAAAATATGCAATAAAAATTATCAAAATTAAACATAAAAAAGTCCCTAATCACAGGAGATATCAACAGATTTCTAAAGACTATATCATGGGGGATCGTTCTCAAGTAGGGTTCCTTCTCAGATGACTCTTGATTGTATAAAGGTAACACAACACAAACCATCATGGTAAGGCTCTACTACACATGGCAGAAGAATGTGGCTGTGTTATCCATGTGCTACTGAAACTGATGTAAGATTACAGTGATAACAGTATCCTAAAAAACAGTCTTAGATCCTCAAAGCCAGACAATCTATTTCAAACCTGGAAGTCCAGCAAATGGATCTAGAGAAGCATGGTCTAGAAGTATGCCCAGAGCAAAACTTGATTTGGATCTGGGAGTAGCAAACAGGGAAGCCCAGAGCTGATGATATGTGACATCATGGAGGCCAAGAAATAGGATATGGCACTGGAGGGCATGTTTCAGACTTGGAAACCCATTTGAAATCTACACATACTCACCTACACCTCTCCTTATGAATGCTACAAATGTGGACACACTATTCCTAGAAGAAAGCTAAAAATTTGGTATAGGGCTGGGTGCATACATTCAAGCAAAGAGTCAGCCTTGGTTGTGCTGGCAAAGGTATGTGTATCTCATCATGCATATCAGGTACATGTCCTGTCAGAAACAGGTTTGGGAGTGTAAGGTTGGCAACAGAACCTAGGGATCAGAAAAACAATGGAAGAATTTAAATACAGAAGCTGCATGACAGACCGAGGTTTGTGTTCTGGTCATGGTGTGGACAGGAGAGATCCAGAAAATCTATTTAGGAAAATGTGTTGATAAAATTTGGATCCAGATGTAGGCCTTAGTATGTGATGGTGGACTGGTTACCCAGCTTGTCCAGAATATCAACACATTTAGTATATGATCAGTTTGACCAGAGTTGTCCAGGCAGAGTGACAATGGCACTGCAATGGGAGCTTCTGAAAAACTCACCAACAAGTTGCAATGGAAGTTCTGTGCACCTCACAGTATTTACAACAGCAGAGTTGGGCTTCATTCTGAGAAAATTTACCTGAGTAAGCAGGGCAGGAGCTTCACTTTCTATCTCTAAGAGAACACAAGTCAGGAAACAAGGAAAATATCTAGAGGCAAGAAATGAAAGAGATACCACTAAGGAAAACTACATAGTACTTTGTACTCCATACATAGCTCCACTTACCTTATTGTACAACCTAAAACACTTCCCTAAATTTGGAAACACCCACAGAGGTCTCCACACTCCCATATTTATCATTACACAATGCTGTTCTTAACAGGCAGTTATAAGGTCTATATCATGGGTGAATGTTCTCAACTGAGATTTTTTTTCTTCTCATATGACTCTAGGTTGTTTCCAGGTAATACAATGCAAACCATCATGGTGAAATTCTAAAACAACAGACTGTAGAATGTGGTAGAATGGTCCACATAGTACTGAACCTCATAAAATTGATTCAAGATTAATGTTTTATTAGAATCCTAAAACACCACATGAGAATGTATAAGGTTAATCAATCTTTCATAACTGGAAGTCATTCAAAAACCTGTATATGGACATGGGGATTAGTACAGTATGCTGAAGCCTGTATAATATTTTGTTCAAGATGCTAGAAACTTGAAGTACCTGTTGAAAGTCTACATATTTTCTGTGCTAACTGAAATAAAACTTTACAATTTGAAATATCTTGGGAGTATTAACAATTGTGAACAATGTTAGGAAAAATGATAACACATTTTGAAGTCGGCTTCAGCCTATATCGAGACAAGCTAAACCATTGTACCTTAAAGGGGATATGTTTGTGGTTTATGAAAAGGCTTATTGGATAAGTGTCAGTGTAAGAGAGAATGATGTGAATTTGAACTCAATGATGGACATGATGAAACCTGAAAACTATTTCTGACAAGCTGTCATATCCTACAATCAATTTGGGTGACCAATGAACATTGCCATGCCTGGACATTTATAATATTCACAACTAGGGGAAGAGGCAATGGCTGCTGCCTCCTGGAAAAAAACAGGGCACAGAGAGCATCATTAGTGCATAGAATTGCCTTCCTACTCCTAGAAAACAGCACACATTGTTAGTAGTTTCAAGGATAAGACATACAGGCATTTCATCCTGAAACGTGAAGACTTAAGTGTGTCTATACAAAAAGGGCGTGACTTTTCACATTTGAAGTGTCAACTTACTTACAGACCTTCTCTCACTTTGTGTTTGTCACGTTTGTGCAACTTGAAGTTTGCCTGTACTATTGCCTGCCACTCCTTTTCATCAGTGTCTGAACACATGAACATAGCTTGCAGAGTTTCTGATACGAAAAAAAAGAAAGGAATATATTTGATATATATTAGCACATATCATATTACTGACACTCCAATGAAACCCATACCATCATGATTCTCATTTTATACATAGTGAAACAGCATTAAGGGGATAATTTGTATACTCACTTTCAATAAGATACAAGGATATAAATGACAGTGCAGTCACCACAGCCCTCACATATTGGGCTTCCAGTTTTTATGATTTTCAGAAAGAATTACTCACATAAAAATTTCTGATAATCAGGCAATCTCTACTGATAACCCGTGTGTGGAAATGATGGGACCATCAGACAACCCCCAAACAACTAGACATCATTAGCTGCACAGACGCCATACATTCCCATTTTCATCTCTTTCACTTGTTGCCCTTGGCATATGGCAAAGTCCCTATAAAGATCCAAAGTTTCCCTCCCTACCCCCACTCCTAATTCATCCCCCTTAGGCATTTTCTGGGTTTCCTTCAACCCTCCCTTACATTTAAAATCCTATTTAAAAGTTACCAGGACCTGCCACTTAGTTCCATGAGAATATGTGAACAAATGTCTAATCATATATCAATGGCCTTTGTCCTTCCATTACCTGTGAATTTGAAAGAAATTATTGAATAAAACCTTGTATAAGTTATCAAATACTTGCCTCTGTCTTTTCTAAGAAGACCAAATGTTAAAGACTGCCAAGCTAAGAGAAGTGACTCTAAAAATTCTGGTGTTTCCATAGCTACCAAACTGAATGTGAGATTATGAGTTAACAACCAGTGTCAAGACATAATACACCAGAATATTTAATGTCCCTTGATTTTGTGTAAAGTCCCTAAAAACTAAGTTACTTTTGAAAGCATTCATCAAACAATCACCGTAAATTTTTAGGACCATAAGAAGCAAAATTGTAAAAATAAAACGAAAAATTAAGTAACTCAATAGAATTAAAGTCTGTTTCACTCTAAAAGAAAGTGTGTCCACTAAAGATTTTGATGTCACCTGGCTCTTAAACACAGATGTCCCTTAAACACAGATGTAAATGAGATAGTGACCAACTGTAATAGCCAAGACATTAAGTATTTTGGTTTTGGTTACTGTGATGTGTATTCCTGGTTGTCAAATACTTAAGAAATAAAAATCACTGTTGAAATGGCAGGTACACCAATTGTCCAGTGCTTGAGGCTGGGAGATACAGACTTCTGATCAAAATCTTGACATAGTATTACACATGATTTTGATCCAGATATTGAGACACAGTAGGCATGAAAATCTTAGACCCAAATGGTATAGTACATGCCTATATTCCCAGAAAATGAAGCAACGAGATCTCTGAATTCAAGGTGAGCCTAAGACAGAGCAAGATCCAAATACAGACATGGAGTTACACACCTTAATCTGGCCCATATCTTCTGCTGGAGGCTTACATAAGAACAAAGGAAGAAGGAAGACTCACTCTTATCTGCCTGCTTCCACTTAGTGACCAGCACATCTTTTGGAACCTACTTCTTCAGGATTGCAGTTTATACTGACTGGCTTTGTGTGTTAACTTGTCAAAAGCTGGAGTTATCACACAGAATGGAGCATCCTTGGAGGAAATACCTCCGTGAGATCCAGCTGTAAGGCATTTTATCAATTGGTGACCAAGGTTTCCAGGGCACATTATGGACAGTGCCATCCCTGGGATGGTAATCCTGTGTTCTGTAAGAAATCAAGCTGAGTGAGCTCAGGGAAGCAAGCCTGTAAATCACATCACTCCATGGCCTCTGCATCAGCTCATGCTTCATGAACTGCTTGAGATCCAGTCCTGACTTCCTTTGGTGATGAACAGCAATGTGAAAGTGTAAGTTAAATAAATCCTTTCATCCCCAACTTGCTTCTTGGTCATGATGTTTGTGCAGGAATACAAACCCTTAGTGAGAAACAGCATATACAGAAGACCAGCTGAAACAATTATCTTAGTGAAGGCTGAGCAACTACTAGATTCTTGGACTTCCAATTCACAGCTGAGAATTCTTGGAATAATAGGACTACAGTCTTTAAGTCATTACAATAAATTCCCTTAATTTATAGAGACATTCCACAAGTTTTTTGACTCTAGAGAATCCTGCCTAATATAGTCAAAAAAAAATCCACAGTATTTTCTTCTCTATTTTTCTTTCAACATGACAGTTATAGCATTTTGAATACAATGGGCCCTTATAGTCAGATTTTTTTTGAATGCTTGGCCACAGGAAGTGGCAACTAATAAGAGGAGTGTCCTTCTTGGAATAGGCATGTCCAAATGGAAAGAATTGTCTCACTGTAGGAACAGGATTTAAGGTCTCCTATTCCCAAGCTAAGCACAGTGTGGCGCACACTCTTCTTCTGCTGTCTGGTGATCAAAATACAGAAATCTCTGTCATGCTTCCTAACAAAATGTTTATGGACTTAACCTTTGAATCTGTTAATTAATCACAAAGATATGTATTCTTTTAAAAGAGTTATAGTGATCATGGATTCTCTTCACAGCAATAAAAACCCAATACACTTGTCTATAAAGACAGTTATAAATTTTACCTTTTAATGTTCATAGAAACTTAAGAATTTACCATACCATATAAACAAAGTTAAAGTTAGTCAGAAAGTTAAGCTTATCAGAGAGACAAGGGTAGACATACTATTCTGTGGTTTCTCTTTTGGTACTTTACATTTTATTTCAGGCATAATATTCCATTAAAATACACAAATCATTATTGGTTAAGAAATCAATGGAACAATAAAGAAGCAATTGAAAAAATAGACACAGCTTTGATTTGGAGGATTAGAAAAGAAAATATTAAGACCTTCAGAGACTCTGACATCGGCACCCCACACAGACCCTGCTTAAATGATGTTGACTGTGCTTTCAGAATTCAAGACACAAGCTATTAACTTGTAGATTCCCACTAGTCTTCTCAATTATATTCCATGTAAATTGCATTTTATTTCTACTCTACTTCGAAAGACTTTGTTGCCAAGTTGTAAAATTGTTTTATCACCAGGTTTCATGATTCTTACTAAAAGTAACCCAAGTTGTTATAGAATCCAATAGTTTAGAGTAGGAACACATGCTCAGCAGTAAGATAGTCACTGTGAGGCTCTTTGCATCATTTATTACCTGAGTTTCATTCTCATTGTACAGGTGAATTTTGGGTTCTACAAATTTCATCAGGATTTTGTTTCTGTCTAACATGATAAATGTAGAGTCACTGAAGTATTGGCAGGTTCTGTAGCCTGCTTTACATTCTCTGATACATGGTTGGACTGCCTTCCATTACAAGTTTACCAGAGAGATAATGACTACCTATCACATAGCTACTAATGTTGTATCATGTTTCAGAAATGGTAAGGGCAATGCTGTCATTTATATAATGAGCATAGGAGTAGCACTATTAGAAAATGTGGCCCTCTTGGAGTAGGTATGTCATTGTAGGTATGAGCTTTATGACTCTCATTCTAGCTGCCTGGAAGGCAGTATTCTGCTAGCATCCTTAAGCTGAATATTTAGAACTCTCAGAACTGTCTTCTCTGTGCCTGCCTTGATGCTGCCATGCTCCCACCATGATGACAATGGACTGAACCCATAAGCCAGCCCAAATTAAATGTTGTCCTTATGAGAATTTCTTTGGTCATTGTATCTGTTGCCAGCAGTTAAACTGTAAGACGGGCATCTCCAGCACTTCTACCAGAGAGAGACTACAATGAAAGAATGGATATAGACCAAAACAGAGAGTATTGAAGTCTCACAATACTGTGTGTGATGCAATGTATGCTTTGACCTTCAGGAAAATTTCATTAAAGAATATGAGTACCTTTGCATTTGGAGCACAGATGTTGAGAATTAAGAGTTCATTTTGTTAGATATTTCCTTTGATGAGTATGAAGTGTCTGTCCTTCCTTATGTTTTTTGATGACCTTTGGTTTAAGTCAATTTTATTCGATATTAGAGTGGCTATTCCAGCTTGTTTCTTGGGACCATTTGCTTGGAAAATTGTTTTCCAGCTGTTTACTCAGAGGTAGTATCCATCTTTGTCACAGAGGTGCGTTTTGTATATGCAGCAAAATGTTGGGTCCTATTTACATGTCTATTCTCTTAGTCTATGTCTTTTGTTGAAGAATTGAGACCATTGATATTAAGAGTTATTAAGAAAAAGTGATTGCTCTTTCTGGTATTTTTATTGTTATAATTGGAATTATGTTTGTGTGGCTATCTTCTATTGGGATTGTGAAAAGAAGATTACATTCATGCTTTTTTCTAGGGTGGAGTTTCCCTCCTTGTGTTGCAAGTTTACATCTATTTTCCTTTGTAGGGAGGATTTCTGGAAAGATATTGTATAAATTTCATTTTGGAATGGAATATCTTGGTTTTTCCATCTATAGTAATTGAGTGTTTTGCTGGGAAAAGTATGCTGGGATGGCATTTGGGTTTAATTAGGGTCTGTATGAAATCTGCCTAGAATCTTCTGGCTTTTATACTATCTGGTGAGAAATTTAGTATAATTCTGATAGGCCTGCCTTTAATCATTACTTGACCTTTTTCTCTTACTGCTTTTAATATTCTGCCTTTGTTTTGTGCACTTAGTCTATTGACTGTTATGTGACAGGAAAAATTTTCTTTCTGGTTCAGTGTATTTGGAGTTGTGTAAGCTTCTTGTATGTTCATAAGCATCACTTTCCTTAGGTTAGAGAAATTTTTCCTATAATTTTGTTGAATAAGTTTACTGGCCCTTTAATTTAGGAATCTTCACTCTCTTCTACACCATTAATCTTATGTTTGGTATTCTCATTGTGTCCTCAAGTTCCTAGATGCTTTGTGTTAGGAGTTTTTTCCTTTTTGCATTTTCTTTGACTGTTTTGTCAATGTTTTCTATGTTATCTTCTGCACCTGAGATTCTCTCCTTAACTTCTTGTATTCTTTTGGTGATGCTTGCATCTATAACTCCTGATCTCTTTTCTAGGTTTTCTATTTCCAGTGCTTTCTCCCTTTGTGAAAACTTTATCATTTCTATTTGCAATTTTAAATCATAGATTGTTTTGTACAATTCCATCACCTCTTTGGATGTGTTTTTCTGTAAGTCTTTAAGGGATTTTTGTGTATCCTCTTTAAGTTCTCTTTATCTGTGTTCTCCTGTTCTTCTTTAAGTCAGTTATTTTTGTCCTTCTTAAAGTCCTCTACAACATAATTAGAAGTAATTTTAAATCTTAATCTTGGTTTTCCAGAGTAATGGTGTGTCTAGGACATGCTATGGTGGGAGAACTGGGTTTTGATGATGACAATTCACCTTAGTTTCTGTTACTTATACTCTTGTGCTTGGCTCTTGACATCTGATTATCTCTAGTGTTACTGTTCCTTGCTCTTGATGACTAGAATCTATCTCTCCTGTGATCCTAGTTGTGTCCAAACTCCTCAGAATTCAGCTGTCTATTTGATTCTGTTATTCTGATTCTGTGATACTGAAAGACTGGGTGTGTCACAGCTCCAGGGTATCAAGCTGCCTCTGATATTTTGAAATCCTGGTGTGATAAAGCTCCTGAAATCCTGTGATTCAGGATTTTTTGAGAGCATCTATAATCCTGGTTGTTTTACTGTACCTGGGATTCAAGTTTCCTCTGGGTGTTGTGGAACTAGGTCTGGAACTAGCACCCAAGGTATGCTCTGGCCACCTGCAAGGAAAATAAGTAACCCATGCCACTCTTCAGGCAGGAATTTCTGCATACCTGGGTCAAGCTGGTCTCAGTTATCCTAGGTTTTGGGCCAATGTTGTAGCATCCTCACCTGTGATCCTGGACAGGTTAGATCATCTGAGAGTCGAGCTACCTCTGAGAGTTTGGGACTGGGTACAGAGTTAGTGCCCAAGATCTACTCAGGGATCTGGCTTGGACTCTAATAGGGTATACAGAATTCCTAACCGTAAAATTGCAAATGACTGAGACACACTTAAAGAAATGTTCAAATTCCTTAGTCATCAGAGAAATGAAAATCAAAACTACCTTTACAGTCTACCTTACACCAAGCAGAATTGCTAAGATGAAAACACATCTGACTACAGATAATTGAAAGGATGTGTAGAAAGAGAAAAATCACTCCACCATTGCTGGTGGGCTTGTGAGCTGGTACAACCACTTTGGAATTGATGTGGATATCCTCAGAAAATTGGGAATAGTTCTCACTGAAGACACAGATATACCACACCTTGGAATATACCCAAAAGATGCTCCACCATATCACTAGAAGAAAATGTTCAACTATATTAAAAGCAGCATAATTTATAATGGCCTAGAGCTGGAAAGAACACAAATATTTCTCAGTGGAAAAACAGATAAAGAAAATGTGGCACATTTACAAAATGTAATATTACTCAGCTATTAAAAGAAGGACATCACAAATGTGCAGACAAATGGATGGAACTAGAAATTATCCTGAGTGAGGTAACCCAGACCTAAAAGAACATACATGGTATATACATGGTATATAAGTTGATATTAGTCAAAAAGCTCAGAATACCTGTAATACAACTTGCAGAGCATATGAAATTTAATAAGAAAGAAGGATAAAGAATGGATCTTTCCATCCCACTTATAAGGTGATACAAAATGACAAAGAAAAGAGGGAGGGAAGAACCTGGGTGGAAAAGGTAAAAGCAGGCAAAATGGGGAGAAGGATCAAACATTGGGAGAGACAAGACAGAAGACCAGAGTGAAAGGAGAATGAATAAAACTTTGTAGCTGTGTGTAGTGTCAAACCGGGAGGATCACTAGGAATATCTAGAGAGCAGGAATACAAGAGGCTTCCAGTACCCAATGAGGATGACATTATCATAAGTGCACAAATGTGGTGAGATCGAATCTGAAGAGACAACTTCTACTACATGGATGTGGCCCACAGTTGAAAGATGGAGGCACACATTATATCTCAAAATATTATACTTAAAATTGTCCCTCTTTAACAGAAACACATGAATAAAAATGGAGCAGAGACTGAAGGAATGGTCATCCAGAAACCACCACATCTTGGGATCCATCCCATGCACAGACACCAAAGGACAACACGACTGCTGATACCATGCAGTGCTTGCAGTCTGAAGCTTGCATCACTGTCCTCTTACTATATGATGTCTGTAGAAAGCATTGGAGGAAAATGATCTTGGAGATTCTTTCTAGATATATTCATCAAACCTAGGACTGGACAGTACACAGAAGATCCAGATTGGCTTTTATGTAGAGGAACAAGAGGAAAACAAGTTATAGTTGGTGCAGGATTAGAAATTACCCTAATATTGTACTGTACACACTGGCTTGGTTTTCAAGGGATCAACAAATAATTCTACTAAAAGAGGTCATAGACAGGAGGATATGTGTGGGACTGTGGGGATGATGGTAGTAGCAAATGTTCTTAAAGGGTGTTCCAGTGAAAAAGAAGTCTGATCTATGCTGGCAGACCTAGGCAATTGATCACAGAGATGAACAGGTATATGTGGTGCTGGGGCATAAGCCAGGAAAAGTATCTCTGTATCAACAGATACACCGGGAAGACAAGAAATTTTTCTGGGAGAAAACAACATACACATTTCACTAATAAAATGTGCTGAATAATGGTTGACTCAGGAATTAGCTCTATGACTGTAGATAACCTGGGACAGGATATTTCTGTAGCCCCTCAAGAGGTAATTCCAGTAAAGATTTTATGTCACCAGAGCAATGCCAAGGAATATGGCCATGAAACTGGCAGCAGACATTTTGAGGACAATCATCATGCCAAACAGTGTATTTTCTTTGTCCACAGAGTTATGAGTTTGCAGTGTACCAATGGCCCTGGTAGGCATGGTTTCAGACATGACCAGGGAATGAATGTTACCACAATTGATGAGTGAACATGAAATTTAATCCCTGGAAAATGAGAACAGCTCTGTCTTGTTAGGTTAGGATCAGTCCATGTGTCACATCTGATGGCAGTTCTGTGCATGAGCAGCCAGGCTTGGAGAGAGAGTGTATATGGTGCAGAGAGGATTGTATCTCTGGAATTCAATATGGAAACCAGCTATGGTAGTGTGAAGAAGGTTGGTCTTAGTAGGCTCATAGACTTGAATTCTAGGTAACCAGAAATTGGCACTGTTAGAAATGGTGTCATTTCTGGAGGAGGTGTGGAATTGTTGGAGAAAGTGGATCATTTTGAAATGGATACTGTGGTCTCATATGCTAATTTGTGGCTCATAATTTTCAGCTTCTGCCTGAGGATCCAAATAAACACTCACAACTAATTTTCAAGCATCACTTCTGCCCACAGAGCACTCTTTTCTGGCCACGAGGTAACAGACTAAATGTCTGAACTTAAAAACAGCCAAAATTAATGATCTTCTTGATACGGTTTGATGTGGTACTCTCTACCAGCTCTAGAACTGCCAACAGTTTTTGTCCTTTCCCATTGCCTCTCATTTGCTAAAGCATTAAATTACATACCTAAAACAAATTTCCAATGTCTAGCCTCTTATGGGGAAAATGGATTGCTCCTAGGAGTGGCCACCAAGGTCCAACCTCAAAAATAACAAGGTCCTTTGTGTGTCCTTATGTGCACTTAGAGCATTCTTGGTAGATTCTTATGCATATCTCAAAATGCTCTCTGTGCATCTACAGATAGTCAGTACACATTGAAGATGTTACAGTTGTTCTTGGCTTGGAGAGCTCACCAGGAAAGTCTGTACAAGATTCATGGACATAGCTATGTGAGGGAGTATTAAGATGTTGCTAGCACATAGGTCTTAGAACATACAGAATTCAAACCAGTACTAGAACTATGCAACTACACTTAGATTATGACAAGATGAGATAGAGTTGGCAGGCTTTGGTTTTGTAATAACATCTTGAAAATTGTGGCAGTACCATAGTTAGTCACTAAGTACTTAGTACCGTAGTATAAGTCTGTCAGAGTCTAGTTATGAGACTGTAATAGGACAGTATGGGAAGATATGTAGTTATAGCCAGATTATCATCTGGCACCTGATTGGAGGGGCTTCAGCAATTGCTTGACTGAGCTAGGTCTGGGAGGATGAGGAAGGTTGTGCCACAATTCCTTGAATCTCATAGGCGAATATGGAAATATAGGTGTTTATTCAGAAGTACACTCTATATTTAGGCATTATTTAACAGAAAATGCAAAGTAGAACTTCTACAGACGAGGTAGTTTAAAAAGGATGGTGGTAACATTGCCCTGGATTTTACAATGTAAAACTTCTGGAGGCTTTGATCATCTGAAGCTGAACACTGGAGCATCTGAAGCATGGACTGAAGCTGGAGGGTGTTTCCAGGTCTTGTGATCCATCAAACTGGATATGCAACCTGTGAATCCAGATTAAGAACATGAGCAGTAGAGATGGTGACAATTTGTTTGTTTCTTGGTGAACTGGCTTGAGAAGCTTTACAGAAGATTTATGACTGGAGTTAGGGTTGGTAGTGAGTGGTACCCAAGCTCCAAAACAATGCCTCTAAGAAAAGCCAATCTTTCTTCAGAACATCTTGATCTACACCTAGACTTTGTGTATGGGGCATGAGAGCTCTTCTTAGTGTTTCTGTCATAGAAAAATTTTACCTCTGTTAATCTGAAGAATTGAACAGGAAAATCAGAATGCTTACAAGGCATTGGCTTCAAAACTAGCTCTGACATGTGGTCGTGGTTCTTGCAGGACCACCCAAGAAAATTTTGTTTAGGGGTATGAGACATTAGACAACCATGTAATGGTGGTCCTGAATCATTGGAGCTCAACAGGTAAGGCCGAAATAGTATACCCATGAAAAGAGAGCTAGACTTTAGAGTATAAAATTGTCACAATCAGGCTTGGTCATGGGAGAAATTCTCACCCCCCAAGAAAAAATTCAGTGTACCTCTTATGTGACAGGAGTTACAGACTTGACACAAAGGAACTACACTTTCAACAAAGACTATGATGACAATGAAGTGAAGCATATGCATGGTGAGAAAGAATGCACAGAGCAGAAGTTGGTGAGTATTAGTCAATAATAAACAGAGAAATGCAGTGCAAGTGCTCTTGGACCCAGGAAAGGCTGGTAATAGGAGATGTCACTGGAGGGACACTTTCAAACTTGCCCACAAAGAAACCCCATGTATAACCTGCACATATTTAGCTAGAACTTCTTCCATTAAAACTATGGACAAACTAGTACTCAAAGTCACCAGGAAATTGGGTAAATGCTGGATTCCTGAAGTCAAGCTCAAAAGGATGAAGAAGGCACTGGCAGCAGAGGATTGTAGATCTCTTCATGCAAACCTGGTACACACACTGTCCATAAAAACAGAACTAAAATGTTGGGAAGGCACAAGAAGGTGGGGGCAAGAGAACCATATGAAGTACTTAATGCAAAAGCTACATAATAGAACATAGGCCTGGAATTGTGTTCATGGTATAGATGGGAGAGATTCAGGAAATCTACTCAGGTAACAATGTTAAGAGGAATCCACATCCACAATTAGGCTTTAGCTTCTTTGTTTAGAAAGGATATCTTGGATCTACAGAAATTCACAAGGAAATACGAAATGTGTGAGACCAGAACTAACCTGCAGCAGTGATGATGGCACTGGAAAGTAAGGTTCCTGTGAGCACATCAATAAGAAAAATTGTATTAGATAAATATATATGCACTTATTGGGAATAGCACAGTTGTGTTTAATTTGGGGAAACTTACCATATTAAGCACATTTCATCACTGAGAGAACAAATTTTAGGAGTCAAGGAAGAAACCTATAGGCAAAAATAAAAGCACATAACACTAAGGAATACTACATAATACTTTGCCCACAGCAGGTACCTCAGCTTGGCACTTGTACAAAACAGAACCACTTCTGAAATTTGGCAACACTCACAGAGGCCTCCAAACTACCTCAAGAATCATTACTCAAGGATCTGTCAAAAGACTTTTGTAAAATTGATTTTATAGGCAAGTGGATTAAATTAAAGTTCGCTCTTCTCAAATGATTCTACATTGTGTCATGTTAACAAAAGACAGGCCATCATTGTAAAGTTCTACCACACCTGGAAGAAGAATATGACAGCATGGTCCACATGGTACTGAATCTGATGAAAAAAAGAGGCAACATTCCAGTGGTAATAGAATCCAAACATTCTGAGAGTTTCAAAGCCAGGCAATCTTTGTCATAAATGGTGATCCAGCAGATAGTTCTGGAGAAACACTGTCTGGGTAAATGAACTTAAAAATTGAGGTTTTATTTGGGAATTCTAAACAGGGAAGTCTAGTGCAGCTGCTTTGTGACCATAGGGATGCCCAAGAATAGGAGAAGACACTAGAGTGCACAGTTCAGTTATGCCAGCATAGGAAACTCATTTGTAATCAGTAAATTCTTAGCTAGGCATGCACCAATGTAAACTACTATTAAGAACACACTACTTACTGGACTCCCCAGAATATTGGATCAACAGATGGATGAGGGAAAACAAGCATTTGAGGGTAAGGAGAACAGTAGAAGTCCAATCTCTGTAGATCTCATCATGGGTAGAGTGTATGTATCCTGTCCATCATAAATCTGACAAAAAATGTAGAATCTGAAAATGAAGCAGAATCTGGAGAAACAACGAAAGATGTTATGTACTAAAGTTACATGATCTCTTGTAAACCTGGTATTGTTTTCATGGTGTAGACAGGATAGATTCAGTGAAACTATTCATGGAAAGATATTTATACAAATGTGCATCCAGTCTTAGGCCTAACAGTGTGTGGATGGAATGGTTGTTTTTGTACTCCAGGACTTAAAAAGAGATAATACTTAATCTGCATGACCAGAAGTATCCTGGCACAGTGGAGATGGCACAGGAAAGGAAACTTCTGGAGATTTCACCAACAATGAACAATTACTGAGCTGTGTGTTTCCCAATACAGTGAGAAAGAGTGGGGCTTTATTCTGGAAAAACTTACCATAGTAATCAGGGAAGAACCTTCACTCTTCATTACTGTGCGTACACATATCAGGAATCAAGTAAGAAACCAAGAGGCAAAAACAAATGAAAATACCACTAAGGAATACTACATAATACTTTGCACTCAATAGGCAACTTGTCTTCCCTTCGTCTACAACACAGAACTACCTCCTACATCTTGGAAACACCCATAGTGTGTTCCACACTACCATGACAGTCATTACTCCAGTTAGCTGTCAAAATGCTTTTTACAGACCTTTTCATGGAAGAATGTTCACAGATGACTCTATATTATGTCACATTAATACAAAACAAACCATCTTGGAGAGGCTTTATCACATCTTGTAGAGGAATGTGGCAACACGTTCAACATGATATGATTCTGATGAAAAATAATGCAAGATTACAAGGTTAGTAGAATCAAGAAAAACATTCTGAGAGTCTCAAAGTCAGGCAATTTGTGTCACAACTGGTAGTCCAGCAAATGAGTCTAGAGAACCATGATCTGGATGTGTACACACAGAAGAGTTGTTTTGAGGAACATTAAAGACAGAAGACCAGAACTGGTTCTATGTGACCTGCAGGAGGCCTCTGGATAGAAGATGACACTGTAGAGCAAGTTTCAGTCATTGCCACAAATGAACAACTGAACCTTGTTTATGTATCATCTTGTTCCCATGTATCATCTCCACAAACTTTGCTAGACTTGACCAATGGTGCTTACACTTGTGGACCTATAACTGGATTACTACAGCTGATACTGACTCATATTGAGCTTTGATAAGACAGATTCACATGGTGTTTTTCTGAGGAAAGAACCATTGAAGAACATGTGCTTTTTCCAGCGAGTATAAATACAACTTAATTGATAGTGACAGGAGCCTGCATATCTAGCTTTACAACAACCAATTCCTCTTGCACAATTTGGAAAACAAAATATTATACCACAAATCATTTACACACACTCAGGGTTTCAATGTGAACCTGGTTTTAAGTTGTGAAAGGCTGATTTTGTAATAACATGTTTATTGAAATGATGTCAATTAGGGAGAAATCTGAATAAATTAAAGCTGATAATGCTTCCTTCCACATATGTACCCAATAACATGACATGATAATTTGCATATTATAGGATAAAGTGTGTTACTCCTAAAACATACAATCCCACAAGACAACCAATTATAGAAAGAGCCAATAATACATTAAAGGAAACTATTACTAAACTACAAAAAAGAGAACAAAACCCTCTGGAACATACTAAATAATGTTTTGTTAACACTAAATTTTCTTAATTTTAATGAAAATAAATAGCTACTGAGAGACATACGGTTATCAAAACCATAGAGGAAATAAACCAACCTATATACTATAGTGATATTTTGACAATAAAATGGAAACCAGCAATTTTTTAAGGTGGGGATAAGATCTGGTTTTGTTTATATATCTACAGGGAATAAAAAATTATGTTTAGCATCAAAATTTATAAAAACTATATATAACCAATGAATTGTCTTATCAGCTTCGACAGGAATGTCTTCAAAAAGAAAATAGCCCAGGTAAATGAAAAATTGTCAAAGTTACTGATTTATCCAAAGTTTGCATGCAAATTAACTTCAAATGGGCTAGCTCTAATGATTAATCACACAGAGACTGGACAAACACAGAGACTGGACAATAGGTAGGGAGGACTGCCAGTACAAAGACTAGATAAACACAGAAAATGGGCAATAAATGCAATAGTGTCCTTTTTTTTAGATTACCACGGTTTTCCTTGGAAACCAAAAATGAAAATTCCTTGCCCCAATTCAGCAGGAAGCAAATATATAAATGCCATCATCCCATAAACTTAAATTGGTGTGAGTCATTTAGGTGGCTTGATGTGTTATGTTTGTTAACATCTAGGGTGGTGGTTTGTTTTGCTTCATTATTGTATATTGATATAAATTTAAGGTGTTTTGCTTAATTAGAATATAGTAACAGAAATTTATGGTATTTTTAATTATTGTATATTAGTAGAATAATAAAATTGTTTTTTGAAATATCATATATTAACAGAAATGTAAGCATTGTGTCAAATTGTTGAATATCGATAGAAATTTAAGGCTTTTGTTTACTGTACATTCATTGAAAATTTAGGTTTTTGTTTAACTATTGGATATTAATAAAAATTTAATGTCATTTTGTTTGAGTAATTCCATATTTATAGAAAATTAACTTTGTTTTGTTTAATTATTGTATATTAATAAAATTTAAAGAAGTTTTGTTTGAATTAATTTGTATTTAGAAAAATTTAATTTTTTTATTTAATTATTATATATTGATAGGAATTTAAATACTTTATAAGTTAGTATATATTAATTGAAATTTAAAGTTTTACTTTCATTATTGTATATTAAAATATATTTAAGTTGCTTTGTTTGAAATATTGTTATTAATAGAAATTTATGCTTTAAATATATAATAATAGAAATTTACATTGATTTTGATTAAATTATTGTATGTTAATAGAAATTTAAAGTCTTTTTAAATTAGTGTATTTTAATAGAAACAAGTTTTTTTAAGTACTGTATGTTTATAGATCTTATATTGTTTTGTTTAATTATTGTATGTTGATAGATATTTAAATGTGTTTTCTTTTATTGCATAGTAAAAGAAATTGACAACTTTTATGTATGTTAACAGAAATTTAAAATCATTTTGTTTGAATTTTTGTGTATTAATAGAAATTTAAAGTCATTTTGTTGGAAGCATGTATTAATTGAAATTTAAGGGTTTACTTTAATTAGCGTATATTTCTAGAAATTTTGTTTTTTAATTATTTGATTTTGATAGAAACATTAAATCATTTTTTAAATTGTACTATGTTAACAGCAATTTATTGTTTATTTATTATTATATGATAGAAAATTAAAGTTGATTTGTTTTATTGTGTATGAATAAAAATGTATAGTTTTGCTTAATTTGCATATTCATAGAAATGTAAAGTCATTTTCTTTGAATTATTGTTTATTAAAAGATGTTGAAATCATTTTGTTTAAATTATTGTATATTAATAAAAATTAATGTTTTTGTTGAAGTATTTTGTATTTCTAGAAATTTTATGTTTTCTTTTAATTATTTTATATTAATAGAAATTTAAAGCCAATTTTTTGAATTACAGTATTTTAATAGAAGCTTTCGGTTTTTGTTTAAATGTTGTATAATTACAGAAATTTATTGTATTTGTTTAATTATTGTATGTTGATAGAAATTTAAAGTCAATTTATTTGAATTAGAGTATAATAATAAAAATTTAGTGTCTTTTAATTACAGTTTATTGCCTGAAATTTAAATTTGTTTTGTTTTATTGCATATAAATATAAATTTACAGCATTTGTTTGAGGTTGTATATTAAGAGGTATTTATAAAGTCATTTTGTTTGATTTATTGTATGTTAATAAAAGTTTAAAGTTTATGTTTAAGTATGGTATATTTATAGGAATTTTATGGTTTTGCTTAATTATGATATATTAATGGAAAAATTTATAGACAGTTTATATAAATTAAAGTATATTAATAAGAATTTTGCATTTTTAATTATTGTTTATTGCCTGAAATTTAAATTTGTTTGTTTTATACATATTAATAGAAATTTACAGCTTTTGTCTAATTTTGTATCTTACTAGATATTTATAAATCATTTTGTTAAAATTATTGTATATGAATAAAAATTTAAGGTTTATGTTTTAGTATGGTATATTTATAGGATTTTATATTTTTGCTTAAGTTTTTATATTAATGGAAATTTATAGTCAGTTTGTATGAATTAAAGTATATTAATATGAATTTATTATTTTTAATTACTGTTTATTGCCTGAAATTTAAATTTGTTTTGTTTCATTTCATAATAGTAGAAATTTGATAGCTTTTGTTAATATTGTATATTACTAGATATATATAAATCATTTTGTTTGAATTATTGTATATTAATAAAAATTCAAGGTTTGTGTTTAAGTATGTTATATTTATAGAAATTTATGTTTTTGCTTAATTATTTTATATTAATGGAAATTTATAGTCAGTTTATATAAATTAAAGTATATTATTAAAAATTAATGTATAGTATTATATTTTAAGAATAATATTTTTAATTACTGTTTATTGCCTGAAATTTAAATTTGTTTTGTTTTATCACATATTAATAGATAATAACAGGTTTTGTCTAATTTTGTATATTAATAGATATTTATTAATCATTTTGTTTGAATTATTGCATATGAATATAAAATTTAAGGTTTATGTTAAAGTATGTTATATTTATAACAATTTTCTGTTTTTTTAAATTATTGTATATTGATGGAAATTTAAAGTTAGTTAATTTAAATTATAATATATTAATAAGAATTTAGTATTTTTAATTATACTTTATTGCCTGAAATTTAAATTTTTTATTATATATTAATATAAATTTACAACTTATGTTTAATATTATATATTAGAAGACATATATAAAATCATTTCTTTTTAATTATTATATATTAATACAAATTTAAGATTTATGTTTAAGTATTATATATTTATAGGAATTTTGTGCTTTGTTTAATTACTGTATATTGACAGAAATTTAAAAACATTTTGATGGAATTATTATTTATTAATAGAAGTTTAAGATCATTTGTTTAAATTATTGCATATTAAGAGAAACTTAAAAGTTTTGCTGAAGTATTATATATTTGTAAGTATTTTATATTTTTGTTTAATTATTTTATATTAAAAGAAATTTAAAGTCATAGTTTGAATTATAGTACATTAATAGAAACATTTAGTTTTGTTTAATTATTTTATAATTATAGAAATTTTATGTATTTGTTTAAGTATTATATATTTATAGAAATTTAAATTCAATTTCATTAGATTACAGTATATTAATAAAAATTTATTTTTTCTAACTACTGTTTATTTCCTGATATGTAAATTATTTATTGTATATTAATATAAGTTTACAGCTTTTGTTTAATATTGTATATTAGGAGATATTTATAAAGTCATTTTGGTTCAATCATTATATATTAATAAAAATTTAAGGTTTGTGTTTAAGTGTGGTATATTTATAAGAATTTTATGTTTTGACAACTTAGTTCATCTTAATCAAAATTTAAATTCAGATTATTTAAATTATATTATATCAATAATAATTTAGTGTTTTTAATTACTCTTATTGGAATGAAATTTAAAATTCTTATGCTTTATTGCTTATTAATAGAAATTCACAGATTTTGGTTTATATTGTATATTAGAAGATATTTATATAGTCATTTTGTTTGAATTATTGTATATTAACAAAAATTGAAGGTTTATCTTTAAGTATTGTATACTTATATTTTATGTTTTGTTTAATTATTGTATATTGATAGATTTAAAGTAATTTTGTTGGAATTATTTTTATTAATAAAATTTAAAGTCATTTTGTATAAATTATTGTATGTTAAAAGAAATTTAAGTTTTTTGTTGAAGAATTGTATATTTAAAGAAACTTTATGCTTCTGTTTAATAATATTATGTTAATAGAAAATCAAAGTCATCTTTTGAATTATAGTATATTAATAGAAACTAAAGTTTTCTGTTTAAATATTGTATACTTATAGAAATTTTATATATTTTTTTAATTATTTTATATTGATAAAAATTAAAAGTCAATTAGGGTATATTAAAAAATTTAGATTTTTTTTAATTACCGTTTATTGCCAGAAATTAAAATTTGTTTTGTTTTATTGTATATAAATATAAATTTACTTTTAAAATATTGTATATTAATAGATATTTATGAAGTCATTTTGTTTGAATTATTGCATTTTGATAAAAACTTAAGTTTTATGTTTAAGTATGGTGTATTTAGAGGAATTTCATATTTTTATTTAATTATTATATATTGATGGAAATTTAAAGTCAGTTTATTTAAATTATACTATATTAATAACAATTTAGTATTTTTTAATTGCTGTTTATTGCCTGAAATTAAAATTTGTTTCATTTTATTCCATATAAATTGAAATTTACAATTTTGTTTAATATTATATATTAATAGATATCTATAAAGTCATTTTCTTTGAACTATTCTGTATTAATAGAAACTCAAGGTTTAAGTGTTGTATATTCATAAGAATTTTATGTTTTTTTAATTATTGTATATTGAAAGCAATTTAAAATCATTTTGTTTGAATTAAAGTATATTAATAGTACTTTAATGGCTTTTACTTATTGTTTCTTGAATGAAATTTAGACCTGTTTTCTTTTATTGCATATTAATAAACATTTATTTGTTTTGATCACTATTATATGTCAGTAGAAATTTAAATTCCTTTTATTAATTCTTGTATATTAATAGCACTTTTAGTTTTTTTAAAATTATTGTATATTAAAAGAATTTGATATGTTTTGTTATTTATATTGTTCAAAACAAAAAGTCATTTTGAATTTCTGCACATTAATAGAAATTTATACTTCTTGTTCATTTACTGTTTATTAATAGAAGTTGAAATTTTATATTTAATTATTAATATTGATAGAAACTTAATATTGTTTTGTTAGACTGATTTTGACAATATTTTACATAAGTTATTTATTTAAAAAGTGAAAGTTTTTATATTTTTCTATTGAGTATAGATCATTCATGTTAGAGAAAGAAAATTCTTTATCATAAAGAAGCATATGAACTGGAAACTTGTGGGTTCTTTGGAAAGTCACTTATGGCAAATGATGTTTGGATGGGTTACACATGTTGCTAAAGCAAACATGTGAAAGGACATAGGATGTTAAGATGAACCAATGCAATGGTAGATGATGGTAGAAGGTTTTGCTTTGTCTTGCCATTCCTTAATGGCCACTATTTGTCATGATGTTATACAAGGAAACACAAAAAAATTCTGGCAATATTATAAAGACTTCTTGCTGCTTCTACATACTCAGGCCAATTGTCAGAGTGATGTCAGACTAACATAGAGTTTTGCTAAGACAGAGTTACATGGTGTTTTGCTGAGCAAAGACTCATGTGAAGACAAATCATACTTAGAGGGACAATAAATACTACTCAACTGACAGTGACGAAGGCCCTTTACAACATTGTGTTGGGCTCACAACTTCTTTACAGCTCTTCAATTCCTGGGGACAGGCATGGTAGAAAACTTCTGGCATCCCTGTTGGGCCTGGTTACTCCTGCTGACTCATACCCATTTGGAAGATGCCTGGATGTTTCTACTGGATTGTGTCTCCACTGCCAGTTGGTACCTGCAGTGACCCAAGGCAGGCTGAGGAGACAACTGGAAAGAAAAGGATTGTTAAGTCTCATTATATATAACTGATGAGTACATTGTCCATCAGAAACAGAACTGGGAGTGTAGAGGTGACAAAGGAAGCTAGGGTCTAGAAAAACAATTTAGGACTTTAAATAAAGAAGCTGAAAGATAAGACCTAGGCATGGTATTGTATGCATGGTAAGGAAATGAGAAATTCACTGAAGTCATTTAGACAAAGATGTTGAGAGGAATATACATTCACAGTTAAGCATGAGTGTAAGAAATGGAAAGGGTATCTTTGTTCTCCAGGAATTCAACAAAATTAGTGCAGGATATGTCTGACCAGAAGATTCCTGGCACAGTCATGATGGCACTGGAAGTGAAGCTTATGGATAGTACACCAATAAGGGACAATGCCTGATCTGATTGTCTCCACATGTAGGGACCAACACAGTTGGGCTTCGTTCTGGGGAAACTTACCTTATTAAGTAGGGCAAGCATTTTCCATCATTGAGGGAACACAAGTAAGGAATCAGGGATGAAACTGAGGGGCAAGAACTGGAAGAGACTCCACTGTGGAATACTACATAATGCATTAGACTACATTGATATCTATGCACTCATCTGGAAAAACCAGAGTAACCCATAGATTGGCAACACCCACATAGGGATCCACACTATCCTAGAAGTGCCATTCATCAAGGGACCTCTCAAAGGGATCTACTACACACCGTTTCATGGAGAAATAGGATCAATTGAGGTTACATCTTCTCAGTAGACTAGAGAATATGACAAGATAACACAGCACAAATCTTCATGGTGAGGCTCTATCACAACTGACAGAAGTATGTGGCAGCACAGTCCACATAGCACTGAATCTGTTGAAAAAGTGATGCAAGATTACATAATTAATAGAATCTTGAGAAAAAGTGTTAAAGGATCAAAGCCTGGAAATGTGTGTCAGTGCTGGAAATACAATAAAAGTGCTTAGAGATATATGATCTGGGAGTAAGCACAGAGCTCAATGGGTTAGTATTTTGGAATACTAAACAAGTAGCCCACTTCTGGATTTCTGGAACATGAGATAGGCCAGATAATAGGACAGAGACAGGAATACAAGATACAGTCTTGCCCACCAAGGACACCAATGTAAAATCTGGACATACTTAGATAGAACTCCTATAATTGTAATTCTACTTGTGGATGCACAACTGGAGAAAAGTCATCAAAAAAATCGGTTGTAGAGCTGAGTGCTTCAGTCCAAGCATGTTGTGGTGAGCAGGAAACTGGGAAACGTCTTCTCTAGATCTCTTCATGAAAGCCTGGTATGTAACCTGTCCATAAGAAACAGGAATGGCAGTGCACACATGACTAAGTAAGGTGGAGGCTAGAGAAATTAATGAGAAAGTTAGATGAGCAAGCTGCATGATGGGTAGGACAGATGTCTCAGATTGTGTGGAAGGTGTGGACAGGACTGATCCAGGGAAGCTGTTCAGGCAAAGGTGTTAAGAGACATCTGCATTGGGAGGTAGTACTTACTGTGTGGGAGTAGAAGGGATATCTTAGATCTCTAGGATAGCAACACAAATACTGTGGGATATACGTGACCAGAACTATCCTGACACAGTGAAGATGTCTTTGACAGATTGCTTCTTGAGAGCTCACCAATAAGGGACAATGACTGAATTTTATGTCTACACATATTGGCAGTATCACAGTTGGGTTAGTTCTGTAATAGCATACCATAGCAGCAGGAGACTAGCCTGATTGTCAATTTGGGAAGCTTTTAATTAGCTTGAGTGTGAGAGAATACAGGGCAGGAATCAAGTAAGAAATTTATGGGCAGGAAAAGAATTGGATAACATTAAGGTGTACTGCATATTACTTGGCACTCCATTGGTATTTCCATTTGACTTGTTGAACAAGCCCAAATGACCTCTGAAGTATGGCAACAACCACAAATGACTGCACACTACCATAAGAGTCTTAGCTCAACAGAGCTCTCAAAGGCTTTTCTATACACCATTTCAAGGAGGCATGTTGTCAATTGAGGTTCCTTCTTCTCAGATGAATCTACATTGTGTCACATTACTATAACACAAACTGTCAAGGTGAGGCTCTAACATTCCAGGAGAAGAATGTGACTGCATGTTCCATATGGTTTTGAATCTGATGAAAAAAATGATGCAAGATTTCAGGGTTAATAGAATCCTAAAAAAACAGTCTGAGAGGCTCAAGCCCAGGCAATCTAGGTGAGAAATCCAGCAAATGAGTCTAGAGCAACAAGGTCTGGGAGATTGTACAGAGTAGAATTGGGGTTGTATTTGGGAATAATGAATAAGGAATGCCAGTTCAGGTGCTCTGTCACATGAGGGAGGAGTGGTAATAGGAAATGGGACTGGAGGGCAGGGTTCAGACTTGCCAAAAATGGAAGACAATGAGAATCCTGGACATACTTAGGTAGGCCCTCTGCCATGGAGACTCTACTTGAGAATGTACTACTGGAAAAAACTTACCAGGAATTTGTGTACAGAGCATTTTGAATGAAGACAAGCATGGAATAATGAGCAAGAAACTGGAAGGAAAGGGTCTGTAGATCTAGTCTGGAAACCACGTATGTGACCTGTCAATCTTGAAAAGGACTGGAAGCACAGAAATCACAAACATATCTGGATTCTAGCAGACCAAATGAAGAAGTTAGATACAGAATTTACAGGACAGGTCCTAGGCCTGTTGTTGTATGTGTGGTATGCACAGGAGAAATTCGGGGAATGTATTCAGACAAAAAATATTTTTGGAAGAAATCTGCATGTTTAGGCATTATCATGGGTACTGGAATATGTAACTTCAGTCTCCAGAAATTCAAGAGAAATACTGCAATATAAGTGTGACAAGTACGATCCAGGGACATGGAAGGAGAGCGTCTGGAGAGCTCACTGTTAAGATAAATTGGCTAAGTTTTGAGTCACCCCATATTAAGAACATCATTGTTGTTCTATATCAGGGAAAACTTACCAGAGAAGGCAAAATAGGAGATTCACTTCCATCAGTAAGAGAACAGAGGTCAATAATCAAGGAAGAATCCTAGAGGCAAGAACTGAATTAGATACTGCTAAGAAATGATACATAATTCTCTATACTCCATAGGTAGAATGGAATGCCTTTTTGTAAAATTCAAAACCACTTCACAAAGTTTAGCAACAACCACTGAGGGATCCACACTTCTTGAAGAATCCCTACAAATGGGTGCTATAAATAGGCTTTTCTACAGGCAATTTCATGGAGGAATGTTCTCAATTAGGGTACCTTCTTCTCAGATGACTCTTGATTCTATAAAGGGGACACAACACAAAAGAAAATGGTGAGGCTCTACAACGCCTGGCAAACTAATATGGCAGCATGGTCTACATGGTACTAAATCTGATGAAATAATGATGTAATGTTATAGTATTAATAGTATCCTGCCAAACAGTTTGAGTTACTAAAACCTTAGAGGTATCTGTCAAAGATGAAAGTTAAGGAAATGTTTCTAGAAACAGTTGGGCTGAAAGTAAGAACAGAGCAGAAATGGAGTTTTATCTGGGAATACTAAAAAGTTTAGACCAGTACTAGTGTGATGTAATCAGCTGGAGGCCTGGTGATAGAAGGTGGTAATTGAGGGCAAGTTTCAGACTTGTCAATGTAGGAAACCTATTTGTAATCTGTAAATATTTACCTATACCTCTTCTCATGAGTTCTACAATTGTGGACTCTCTACTGGTGAAACAAAAATTTGAATTGGGTATAAGGCATGGTAATTGGAGTGAAGCTAATGGGTAACCTTGGTTGTGATGGTAAAGGCGTGTATACCTGATACATATCAGATACATCATCATCATTAATACCAAATACCTGTACTGTTCATCAGAAACCAGATTGGGAGTGTAAAGTTTTCAAAAGAAACAAAGAACTACAGGACAAGTGGACATAAGCAAATATATAACAGACATAATCCTGTGTTTTTTTTCATGATGTAGAAAGGAAAGATTTTGGCAATCTGAAGGAGGAATGGAGCCATTACAATGTCCTCTTTAATTACTGAAGGTCAGGCCTCTATCGCTGCCTTGGGAAGATTAGATTCACACTAGCTCTTCTATACTTGGAGAATGGATAAGATGTCAGGGTCAGCCCTGCTAATACACTGAAGGCCTAAAACTAGCCATAAGGCTAAAATTACCAATAGCACTGACATACATGCCTGCTAACACACAGTCTTATGTCTCCACGCAAAAACACTGAAACAGATGGCGAAAACTGTTATAAACAGGCAGCTCTTGTGGACATCAACCATCCTGAGTAGTCATAGACCTTGTAAATAGGCAGGCTTGGTGGATAGTACCAAATTAGATGATGACAAGTGAATCACACGAAGAGTCCTACTGACCTGACGCCTGAACCTTCACCCAGCTGATACCCTGTCCTGAAAGATATCTGTACTCCCCTGAACATCTATACTCCTGTGTCATTCCCTTCCCCACATACTGCATTTTCGTGTTTATAACCCCCATGTTAAAAAGCAAAAATTATGATTTGATAATAAAAAAAATTAAAAGTAATAACAAAAGAAAATAAAGATTCTGGGAATCTAATTAGGGAGATGTGTTGACTGAAATATGCATCCATAAATAGTCCTTAGTATATGAGGGTAGAATATAACAACACATATAGTAAAGTATCTGTTTGACTAGAACTATCCTGGCATATTGACAATGGCATTGATGGGGGGATATCTGAAAGGTTCACCAACAAGAGACAATGACAGATCTGTAAGACTCCACATATTGAAAACAAAATAGTGGGGCCGACATTTAGGTAACTTACCTAATTGTCCAAGCAAACATGAAGCTTCATGGTCCATCACTCAGTGTATAAAAGTCAGTCATCAGGGACAAACCTAGAGGTGATCATTGAAGCAGATATTTCTAAGGAATAGTAAATAATACTTTGCATTCCATAGATACCTAGGCTTGCATTCTTCTACAACCATGGACATTTTCTGAAATTTGCACCACCTACAGAGGGCTAACAAGCTTTGCTATAGGCCAATTCAAAAAAGAGTTTTCTCATTTGAGGCTCCTTCTTCTCACATAATTCTAGATTTTGTCATGTTAACTGTGGGAACTGAAATAAGGCAGCTATCACCCTTGCAGCCATCTTGAGTCATAGACTCTGACAAGAGACTTGATTACAATAGCCTATAACAGCTGAGCACACTCTGATAACATCTTGTTTTAGATACCCAGGATTTTCCCTTGGGTGTGTGAGACTTAAAGGTGTGATTTAGAGATCACACTTAAGGTCATGGCTTAAGGACGTGACTTAGAGGCCTGGCTTAGAAGTAAGACATATAAAAGGCAAATGGTAGAAAAAATTGAGTTAAGTATTAGGCATTAGGTATTAGGCACTTAGCACTTGGAGAAAGAACTTGGAACTGGGAATGAGACTAGCAACTAGAACGAGGATTAGGTGCTAGGAACTAGGGACTTGGAACTAGGGACTTGGAGAGAAGAAGAGAGATTGAAGAATAAATGGCATTAAATCACTCTTTGTTTGGTCTCCAAATTCGAGTACATTGTCACTCTCTCTTGCTGAACCCAATCCTGTGAACTGAAGCAGCTTGAGGCAGTGCAGGCGCTAAAAGTTTAGACCCCAAGCATGGGCTAGTGCAACTCTCAGCAATTTTGGCGCCTAAAGTGGGGCAGCTCGGGCCACAACAATTAACACAACACAAAAGCCATAGTGACACACTATCACACACTGTAGAGAAATGTTGCAAAAATGTCCATTTAGTACTGAATATGATAAAAAATTATGATGCAAGATTTAACAGAATCCTGACAATCTGAGAGCCTCAAAGCCAGGCAATCTGTTTCAGAAATGGAAGTACAGACAATAGGTCTAAGGAAGCATGGTCTGCAAGTTTACACACAGCAAAATTGGAGTTGTATTTGAAATACGAATGAGGGAAGCCAGTGCAACTGATGTGCAATTTGATGGAGGGCAAGGAATAGGAGATGGCACTGGAGGAAAAAGTTGAGTCTTGTGCACAATGGACAGCTATGTGTAAACTGCTCATACTTAGCTAGGCATCCTCCACACCAGATTCCAATTCTATTTTCACTACTGAGGGAACTCACCAGAAAATTGAGTGAAAAACTGGGTGACAGGAGTCAAACAAAAAAGGGCAAGGAGTAGACTGAAATGCAGAGTTCTGTAGATCACATCACTCAAACCTGGTTTTTGCTGTGTGCATCAGAAATAGGAATGGGTGTTTAGAGATTGAAAAGGTAGCTGGAAGGTAGAGTACCAACTGAGAGAGTGAGATGCAGAGGCTGCATGATGGGACAAAGGTCTTGTATTACAGCCAAAGTGCAGACTGGAGGAATGCAGAGAAGCTATTATGGTAAAAACAGTAAACAAAGACTCTACTCAGAATTACATCTTAGAGTACAGGGGTAAATTGTGTATCTTGGTTCCCCAGGGATTCAACAGAGATGTTGCACATCTGTGTGACTGGAACTATCCTGGCACAGTGAAGATGGCACTAAAAGGGGTGGTTCTGAAAATCTCACCAAAAAGACTCAATGGCTGAGCTCTAGGCTGCCAATTATTTATATCATTACAGTTTGGATTTATTATGAGAAAACTTACCATATAGAAAGCAGAGAAGGAACTTCACTTACCATCACAGAGAGAGCACAGGTAAAGAAACAGGAAGAAATCTAGGGAAAAGAAATGAAAGAGATACTACTATGCAAAACAACACAGTATCCATAGGTAGCTCAACTTGCCTTATTGGTCAAGGAAAACCACCTCTCAAAGATAGGAAACACCTACAATGGTCTCTACACTGCTATACGTATCATTACTAATCAGAGGAGTTAACAGATATTTATACAGTCACTAGAAGGGGAGGTTCTGAAGATTTAAACAAAAAGACTCAATGGTTGAGCTGTAGGCTTCCCATTATTTAGATGCTTACAGATTGGCTTCATTTTGGGAAAATGTATCATAGTGAGCAGAGCAGAAACTTCACTTACTGTCACAGAGAGAGCCCAGGTCTAGAAAAAAGGAAGAAATATAGAGAGAAGAACTGAAAGAGATACCACTACATAATACTTCACAGTACTTTGTACTCCATAGATAACTACACTTGACTTATTGTACAATGAAAATCACCTACCAAAGATGGGAAACTTCCACAAAGGTCTCTACACTGCCATACTTACATTACTCACCATAGCTAACAACAGACTTTTATACAGTACATTTCATAGAAAAATATTCACAATTGAGGTTCCTCCTTCTCACATGAGTCTACATAGTGTTAAGTTAACACAATAGAAATCTTGTGAATTATGGTTTATTAGACTCTGCAGAAAAATATGGCAGGATGTTGTGGAAAATGTGATGCAAGAGTACAGAGTTGATAGATTGTTATCAAATACTTTGAGAGATTGAAAGCCAAGAAATCTTTGTAAAAACTGGAAGACCAACAAAATGCTCTAGATAGAACTATCTGAGAGTGATCACACAGCAGAATTAGGCTTGTCTTTAAAAATAAAATCAGGGAGTCCTAGTGGAGGTACTGTGTGACAGGAAGAAAGCCTGGGAATAGGTGAAGGCAATGAAGAGGAAATTTGCATTTGCACACAAAGGAAGTCCATGTGTAATCTGCACATAATTAGTAAGTATTCCTCCACAGGATACCACTCTTAGGGCCTTACTACAGGGGGGAACATCAGTGGAACAGCAGTGAAAAGCTGGCTGTTGGAGACATACATCATAGATTAAAAGAGCACTGGAATGAAAGGTATGCATATATCATAACATGCATACTTGGTATGTTACACCTTGATCAGAAATAGAACAGAAAATGGAATATCAACATGGCAAAAGAAACTTGGGCTAGATAACCAAATGGGAAATTTTGATGCAGAAGCTGAATGATGGAAATAGTCCTCAAGCTTTGTTCATGGTGTAGACTGAAGAGATTCAGGGACGCTTTTCAGGCATAAACTTTGGGAGAAATCTACATCCAGACTGAGTCATTCATGTGTGGGGATGCAATGGGTCTCTTGATTCTGCAGGATTTCAACAGAGAAAATATAGTATCTGTGTGTCTAGAGGTATCCTGGAAGAATGAGAAAGACTACTGGAAGGATTGCTTCTAGAGAGCTTACCAACAGGAGACAATGGCTGAGAACCATGTCTAAACATATTAGGAACAGCACAGTTGGAATTATTTCTGGGAAACCTCACCATAGTAAGAGCGGCAGGCTCTTCATTGTCCATTATTCAGAGAATATAGGTCAGGAATTAAGAAAGAAACCTAAAGGCATGAAGCTGTTTTCAATGATGAATACTACATACTGATTTACATTCCATAGATACCTCAGCTTGTCTTCTTGTAAAACCCAGAAACAACTTCCAATGTTTGACAACACCCACTGAAATCTCCACACTACCATAAGAATCTTTACTGAAGAGAAGAACCCAATAGACTTTTCTACATACTGTTTCATGGAGGAATGTTATCCATAGTGGTTCTTTCTCAAATAACTCTAGAACATGTCAAAATAGCAAAACATAAACCATCATGTTTGAAGCTCCACCATACCTGGCAGATGCATGTGGCAGCATGATCTATGGTACTGATTCTACTGCAAAAAATGCAAGATTAGAAAGGTAATATAATCCTTAGAAAGAGAAATGAAGGCTCAAAACAAGGCAATTGGTGTTCATGCTGGAAATTGAGTAAATGGGCCTAGAGAAGCATGGTTTGTGAGCAAGCCAAGAGCATAATAATGTAGTATATAGGAATACTATACAACAAACCTAGTGCAGGTGCGCTGTAACATAAGGGAGACCTGAGTGTTGGAGAAGGGAGAGGACAGCAAGGTTCAGACTTGCCCACTAAAGACACCTAAGTGAAATGTGGACACAATTAGGTAGGAATCCTGCAACTCTGACTATACTTGTAGACTCATAATTGGAACAAACTCACCAGGAAGTTGTATACAGAGCTGAGTGCTTGGATCCAAGCATGAAATGGTGAGCAGGAAACTGGAAAACCACTTCTGTAGATCACTCCCTTCATGCCTGGGATGTGACCTGTCCATAAGAAACAGGAATGGCAGTGCACACACGACAAAGTAAGCTGAAGGGTAGAGGAATAATTGAGAAAGTTAGATGAGGAATCAGCATGAAAGGTAGAATAGATGCCTCAGTTTGTGTAAACAGTGTGGACAGGACTGTTTTGAAATATTTGTTCTGGCAAAGGTGTTAAGAGACATCTGAATAGAGAGTTAGAACTAAGAGTATGACAGCATAGGGATATCTTACTTCTCCTGAATAACAACAGAAAATGTGAAGAATCTGTGTGACCAGAACTGTCTTGGCTGAGTGAATTTGCCATAGAAAAGCATCTTCAGGAGAGCTCATCAACAAGGAATAGAAAATGACTGCATTTTATGTTTACACACATTGGGAAACTCAGTTAGGCTTCATTCTGGATTAGCACACTATAGTAGCAGAAGAGTAGCTTAAATGTCCATCTGTAAGAGAAGACAGGTCAGGAATAAAGTAAGAAATCTAGAGGCAAGAACACAATTGGATACCATTACGTAATACTGCATAATGCTTTGCACACCCTTCATATGTAGGCTTGCCTTCTTGAACAACCCTGAACTGCCTTGAAAAGCATGGCAACACCCACAGATGAGTGGACACTACCATAAGAATTATAGCTCAATGGAGCTCTAAACAAGCATTTATACAGACCATTTCATGAAGTAATATTCTCAATTGAGGTTCCTTCTCAGAAGAATCTAGACTGTGTCGCATTAATTTAAGACAATCCATCATGATGAGGCAGTTACATTCCAGGTACCAAAAAATGAGGCATCATAGTCCATATGGTACTGATTCTGCTGACAAAAAAAAGTGATGCATGATATAAGTGTTAATATAATCCTGAGAAACAGTCTTAGAGGCTCAAAGCCAGGCAATCAAATTCAAACCAAATATACAGCAAAAGGGACTAGAGAAGCAAGGTCTAAGAGTTCTTACAAAGCAGAATTGGGACTTTCTTGGGAATTATTAAACAGGGAAGCCCACTCCAGGTATTTTGTGACCTGGGGGAGGCCTGTTAATAGAAGAAAATAATTGAAGACAGGGTTCAGACTTGCCAAGAAAATGAATTTCATGTGCAATCTAAGCATATTAAAAAGACCTCCTACCATTAGGACTATGCATGAGGAATCACTACTGGAGGGAATTTCACAAGGATGTTGGGTGCTGAGCATTTTGCCTGAGGAGAAGCATAGAAGAGTGAGGGAGACACTGGTATGAAAATGTTTATATATCGTGTCTGCAAACCAGTATAAGCCTTGTCTTTCAGAGAAAAATACTGAGAGTGTATAATTCATAAACAAATCACATATATGCCATACCAACTGAAGAGGATGGTGAATCTACAAGATAGTGCCTAGGCTTGTGGTTGTATCCAAGGAATGGATAGGAGAGATTCAGCGAAGATATTCTTGCAAAGAACAACGTTGGGTGAAATATCCATTCATGTTAAGGCATTAACATGGACTACGGAACAAGCACCTTCAATCTCCAGAAATTCAAACATATAGTGCAATATGATTGTGACCAGTACTATCCAGGCACACATAACTAGAGCTACTGAAAGCCCACCAACAAGGCAAAATGGCTAAGCTGTGAGTTACCACTTATGGGGAATGTAACACTAACCAGAAACCAAGAGCTTTCTGGGACTAAACTACAAATGAAAAAATATACAAGGAGAGACCCATGGCTCCAACTGCATATATAGCAGATAAATGCCTTATCTTACATCAATGTGAGGAAAGGCTTTTGGTCTTGTTAAGGCTCAATCCTCCAATGTAGGGGAATGCCTTGGTGGTGTGGTGAAAGTAACTAGGTGGTTAGGGGAGCACACTTAGAGAAGGATAGGGAGGGTAGATGAGATAGGAGGTTTACTAAGGTTAAACTGAAATGGAAATAAATAAAATATCCAAAAAAATTATCAAAAATAAACATAAAAAGTCCCGAATCACAAAAGATTTCAACAGATTTCTAAAGACTATTTCATGGGGGGATTGTTCTCAATTAGGGTTCCTTCTCAGATGCCTCTCAATTGTATAAAGGTAATACAACACAAACCATCATGGTAAGGCTCTACTACATATGGCGGAAGAATGTGTCTGTATGGTCCATGTGCTACTGAAATTGATGTAAGATTACAGTGATTACAGTATCCTAAAAAACAGTCTTAGATGCTCAAAGCCAGGAAATCTATATCAAAGCTGGAACTCCAGCAAATGGATCTAGAGAAGCATGGTATAGAAGTATGCCCAGAGCAAAACTTGATTTGGATCTGGGAGTAGCAAACAGGGAAGCCAAGAGCTGATGCTATGTGACATCATGGAGACCAAGAAATAGGATATGGCACTGGAGGGCAAGTTTCAGACTTGGAAACCCATTTGAAATCTACACATATTCACCTACACCTCTTCTCATGAATGCTACAACTCAGGATTCACTATTGCTAGAACACAGCTTCAAATTGAGTATAGGGCTAGGTTTCAAGCAAAGAGTCAGCCTTGGTTGTGCTGGCAAAAGTATGTGTATCTCATCATGCATATCAGGTAAATGTCCTGTCAGATACAGGTTTGGGAGTGTAAGGTTGGCAACACAAACTATGGACCAGAAAAGCAATGGAAGAATTTAAATACAGAAGCTGCATGACAGAACAATGCATGAGTTTTGAGCATGGTGTGGACAGGAGAGATTCACAAATTCTATTTAGGAAAATGTGTTGATAAAATTTGGATCCAGATGTAGTCCTTAGTATGTGAGGGTGGACTGGTTACCCTGCTTGTCCAGAACATCAGCACATGTAGTATATGGTCAGTTTGACCATAGCTACCCAGAAATAGTTACAATGGCACTGGAATGGGAGGTTCTGAAAAACTCACCAACAAGTTTCAATGGATGTTTTGTTCACCTCACATTATTTACAACAGCCGAGATGGGCTTCAGTCTGAGAAAATTTACCAGAGTAAGCAGGGCAGGTGCTTCACTTTCCATCTTTAAGAGAACACAAGTCAGGAAAGAACGAATATATCTAGAGCCAAGAAATAAAAAAGATACCACTAAGGAAAACTACCTAGTACTTTGTACTCCATAGGTAACTCCACTTGCCTTACTGTACAACACAAAACACCTCCCTAAATTTGGAAACACCCACAGAGGTCTCTACACTCCCATACTTATCATTACTCAATGCAGTTCTTAACAGGCAATTATAAGGTCTATTTCATGGGGGAATGTTCTTGACTGAGACTTTTGTCTTCTCATATGACTCTATGTTGTTTCAAGATAATACTATGCAAACCATCACGGTGAAGTTCTGTCACACCAGACTGAATAATGTGGTAGCATGGTCCATATAGTACTGAACCTGATAAAAATTGATGCAAGATTAATGTTTTATTAGAATCCTAAATCACCACATGAGAATGTATAATTCTAATCAATCTTTCAGAACTGAAAGTCCTTCAAAGACCTGTACATGAACATGGAGAATAATATTGTATGCTGAAGCCTGTGTAATATTATGTTCAAGATGCTAGAAACTTGAGGTACCTGTTGAAACTTTACATATTTTCCCTGCTACCTGAAATAAAACTTTAGAATTTGAAATATCTTAGGAGTATTAACAATTATGAACAATCTTAGGAAAATTTATAACACATTTTGAAGTTGGCTTCAGCCTATGTGGAGACAAGCTAGACCATTGTGTCTTAAAGGGAATATGTTTGTGGTTTATGAAAAGGCTCATTGGGTAAGTGTCAGTGTCAGAAATAATTATGTGAATTTGAACTCAATGATGGACATGATGAAACCTGAAAACTATTTCTGACAAGCTGTCATCTCCTACAATCAATTTGAGTGACCAAAGATTATTGCCACGCCCGGACTTTTGTAATATACACAACTAGGGGAATAGGCAATGGCTGCTGCCTTCTGGAAAAGACAGGGCACAGAGAGCATCCTTAGTGCATAGAATTGCCTTCCTACTCCAAAAAACAGCACACATTGTTTTCAGTTTCAAGGCTAAGATGTACAGACCTTTCATCCTGAACATGAGGACTTAAGTGTCTTTTTACAAAAAGGGAGTGACTTTTCACATTTGAAGTGTCAGCTTATATACAAACCTTCTCTCACTTTGTGTTTGTCACATTTGTACAACTTGCAGATTGCCTGTACTACTGCTTGTTACTTCTTTTTAGCAGTGTCTAAACACATGACCATAACCTGCAGATTTTAATGATGTGAAAACAAAGAAAGGAATATATTTGATACATATTAGCATATCTAATATTACTGACACTTCAATGAAACCCATATTATCATGATCCTAATTTTAGACATAGGAAAACAACCCTCAGGGAATAATTCCTATAGTCAGTTTCAAAAAAATACAAGGCTGTAAATCACAGTGAAATTACCACAGCCCTCACATATTGGGCTTCCAGCATTTATGATTTTCAGAAAGAATTACTCACATAAAAAGTGCTGATAATCAGGCAATCTCTACTGATACCCCTGTCTGGAAATGATAAGACCATCACACAACTCCCAAACAACAAGACATCATTAGCTGCCAAGAGGCCATTCATTCCCATTTTCATCTCTTTCACTCGTTGCCCTGGTCATATGGCACAGTTCCTGTAAAGAGTCAAGGTTTCCCTCCCTACCCCACTCCTAATTCATCACTCTTAGGCAGTCTCTGGGTTCCCTTCAATCCTCCCTTTCATTTAAACTCCTATGTAAATCTTATCAGGAACTTCCACCTAGTTCCATCAGAATGTATGTGAACAAATGTCTAATCATATATTAGTGGCCTTTGTCCTTCAATTTTCTGTGAAATTGAAAGAAATTATTGAATAAAAACCTCATATAAAATATCAAATACTTGCCTCTGTCTTTTGTAAGAAGACCAAATGATAATGACTGCCAAGCTAAGAGAAGTGACTCTAAAAATTCTGGTGTTTCCATAGCTACCAAACTGAATGTGAGATTATGAGCTAAGAACCAGTGTCAAGACATAATGGACCAGATTATTTAATGTCTCTTGATTTTATGTAAAGTCCCTAAAAACTAAGTTACTTTTGAAAGCATACATCAAACAATCACTGTAAATTTTTAGGGTCATCAGAAGCAAAATTGTAAAAATAAAATGAAAAATTAAGTATCTCAATAGAATTAAAGTCTATGTTTCACTCTAAAAGAAAGTGTGTCCACTGAAGATTTTGATGTCACCTGGCTCTTAAACACAGATGTCCCTTCAACACAGATGTAAATGAGATAGTGACCAAATGTAATAGCCAAGACAATAAAGTATTTTAGTTTTGGTAACTGTGATGTGTATTCCTGGTTGTCAAACTAAATACATTTGAAATAAAATACAATCTTGAAAAGGCAGGTACATCAACTGTCCAGTTCTTGAGGCTGGGAGATGCTGACTTCTGATCAAAATCTTGACATAGGATTACACATGATTTTGATCCAGATATTGAGGCAGAGTAGGCATGAAATTCTTAGAACCAAAAGGTATAGTACAAGCCTATATTCCCAGAAAATGAAGAAAAGAGATCTCTAAGTTCAAGGTGAGCCTGAGTCAGAGCAAGTTCCAAATACAGACATGCTGTTACACACCTATAATCTGGCCCATATCTTATGCTGCAGGCTTACATAAGGACAATGAAAGAAAGAAGACTCATTCTTATCTGCCTGCTCGCACTTACTGACCAGCACATTTTTTGGAACCTACTTCCTCAGGATTTCAGCTTATACTGACTGGTTTTGTGTGTTAACTTGTCACAAGCTGGAGTTATCACACAGAAAGGAGCCTCCCTTGAGAAAATGCCTCCATGAGATCCAGCTGTAAGGCATATTCTCAATTGGTAACCAACGTTTCAAGGGCCCATTATGGACAGTGCCATCCCTAAGATGGTAGTCCTGTGTTCTGTAAGAAATCAAGCTGAGTAAGCTCAGGGAAGCAAGCCTGTAAGTCACATCACTCCATGGCCTCTGCATCAGCTCATGCTTCATGAACTGCTTGAGATCCAGTCCTGACTTCCTTTAATGATGAGCAGCAATGTGGAAGTGTAAGATAAATAAATCCTTTTATCCCCAACTAGCTTCTTGGTCATGATGTTTGTCCAGGAATAGAAACCCTGACTGAGACTCAGCATATACAGAAGACTGGCTGAAACAATTAGCCTAGTGAAGACTGAGCAACTACTAGATTCTTGGACTTCCCATTCACAGCTACCCATTCTTGGGATAATAGGAATATAGACTTTAAGTCATTACAATAAATTATCTTAATTTATAGAGACATTCCACAAATTTTGTGACTCTAGAGAATCCTTCGTAATACAGTCACAAACAAATCCATAGTATTTTCTTCTCTATTTTTCTTTCAACATGACAGTTATAGCGTATTGAATACAATGGACCCTTATAGTCAGGTTTTTTTGAATGCTTGGCCACAGCAGGTGGGATCTATTAAGAGGGGTGTCCTTCTTGGAATAAGGATGTCCTCTTGGAAAGATTTGTCTCAATGTAGAGGCAGGATTTAAGGTCTCCAATTCTCAAGCTAAGCCCAGTGTGGCCCACACTCTCCTTCTGCTCTCTGCTGAGCAAAATATAGAACTCTCTATCATGCTTCTTAACAAAATGATAATGGATTTAACCTCTGAAACTGGTAATCCCAAATAAATGTCTTCTTTTATAAGAGTTATAGTGATCATGATTTCTCTTCACAGCAATAAAACCCTAATAAACTTGACTATGAAGAAGGTTATAAATTTTGCATCTTAATGTTGATAGAAACTTAAGATTTTACCATACCATATACACAAAGTTAAATTTAGCCAGAATGTTAAGCTTATCAGAGACACAAGTGTAGATATGATATTCTTCTGTGGTTTCTCTTTTGGTACTTCACATTTTATTTCAGGCATAATATTCTACTAAAATACACAAATCATTATTGGTTAAGGAATCAATGCAACAATAAAGAAGCAATTGAAAAAATAGACACAGCTTTGATTTGGAAGTTTAGAAAAGAAAATATTAAGACCTTCAGAGACTCTGACATTGGCATCCCACATAGACGCTGCTTAAATGATGTTGACTGTGCCTCCCGTTTTCAAGACACAGACTATCAATTTGTAGATTCCCATTAGTCTTCTCAATTATATTCCATATAATTTACATTTTATTTCTACTCTGCTTAGAAACACTTTGTTGCCAAGTTGTAAAATTGTTTTATCACCAGGTTTCATGATTCATCCTAAAAGTAACCCAAGATGTTATAGAATCCAATAGTTTAGAGTAGGCACACATGCTCAGCAGTAAGATTGTCACTGTGAGGCTCTTTGCATCATTTATTACCTGAGTTTCATTCTCATTGTACAGGTGAATTTTGGGTTTTACAAATTTCATCAGGATTTTGTTTCTGTCTAACATGATAAATGTTGAGTCACTGAAGTATTGGTAGGTTCTGTTGCCTAATTTACCTTTGCTGATACTGTAGATACTGTAGCCTGCTTTACATCTCTTATACGTAGTTGGACTGCCTCCCTTTGCAAGTTTACCAGAGAGATAATGACTACCAATCGCATAGCTACTAATGTTGTATCATGTTTCAGTAATGGTAAGGGCAATGTTGTCATTTATATAATGAGCATAGGAGTAGCACTATTAGAAAATGTGGCCCTCTTGGAGTAGGTATGTCATTGTAGGTATGAGCTTTATGACTCTCATTCTAGCTGCCTGGAAGGCAGTATTCTGCTAGCATCCTTAAGCTGAATATTTAGAACTCTCAGAACTGTCTTCTCTGTGCCTGCCTTGATGCTGCCATGCTCCCACCATGACGACAATGGACTGAACCCATAAGCCAGCCCAAATTAAATGTTGTCCTTATGAGAATTTCTTTGGTCATTGTATCTGTTGCCAGCAGTTAAACTGTAAGACGGGCATCTCCAGCACTTTTACCAGAGAGAGAGAGAGACTACAGTGAAAGAATGGATATAGACCAAAACAGAGAGTATTGAAGTCTCACAATACTGTGTGTGGTGCAATGTATGCTTTGAGCTTCAGGAAAGTTTCATTAAAGAATAAGAGTACCCTTGCATTTGGAGCACAGATGTTGAGAATTAAGAGTTCATTTTGTTAGATATTTCCTTTGATGAGTATGAAGTGTTTGTCCTTCCTTATCTTTTTTGATAACCTTTGGTTTAAAATCAATTTTATTTGATATTAGAATGGATATTCCAGCTTGTTTCTTGGGACCACTTGCTTGGAAAACTGTTTTCCAGCTGTTTACTCAGAGGTAGTATCCATCTCTGTCACAGAAGTGCGTTTTGTGTATGCAGCAAAATGTTGAGTTCTATTTTCATGTCTATTCTCTTACTCTATGTCTTTTGTTGAAGAATTGAGACCATTGATATGAAGAGTTATTAAGAAAAAGTAATTGCTGTTTCTGGTATTTTTATTTTTATAATTGAATATATGTTTGTGTGGCTATCTTCTATTGAGTTTATGAAAAGAAGATTACATTCTTGCTTTTTCTAGGGTGGAGTTTCCCTTCTTGTGTTTCAAGTTTACATTTTTTTCTTTGTAGGAAGTATTTCTGGAAAGATATTGTAAAAATTTCATTTTGGAATGGAATATCTTGGTTTTTCCATCTATAGTAATTGAGAGTTTTGCTGGGTAAAGTACGCTGGGATGGCATTTGGGTTCTCTTCGGGAATGTATGAAACTGCCCAGAATCTCCTGGCTTTTATACAATCTGGTGAGAAGTCTAGTGTAATTCTGATAGCCTGCCTTTAATCATTACTTGACCTTTTTCTCTTTCTGCTTTTAATATTCTGCCTTTGTTTTGTGCACTTAGTCTATTGACTGTTATGTGACAGGAAAAAGTTTCTTTCTGGTCCAGTCTATTTGGACTTGTGTAAGCTTCTTGTATGTTCATAAGCATCTCTTTCCTTAGGTTAGAGAATTTTTTCTATAATTTTGTTGAATAAGTTTACTGGCCCTTTAATTTAGGAATCTTCACTCTCTTCTACACCTATTAATCTTATGTTTGGTATTCTCATTGTGTCCTCGAGTTCCTGGATGCTTTGTGTTAGGAGATTTTTCCTTTTTGCACTTTCTTTGACTGTTTTCTCAATGTTTTCTATGTTATCTTCTGCACCTGAGATTATCTCCTTAACTTTTTGTATTTGTTTGGTGATGCTTGCATCTATAACTCCTGATCTCCTTTCTAGGTTTTCTATTTCCAGTGTTTTCTCCCTTTGTGAATACTTTATCGTTTCTATTTGCAATTTTAAATCATAGATTGTTTTGTCCAATTCCATCACCCCTTTGGATGTGTTTTTCTTTCTGTCTTTAAGGGATTTTTGTGTATCCTCTTTAAGGGCTCTTTATCTGTGTTCTCCTGTTCTTTTTAAGTCAGTTATATTTGTCCTTCTTAAAGTCCTCTACCATCATAATTAGAAGTAATTTTAAATCTTAATCTTGGTTTTCCAGAGTAATATTGTGTCTAGGACATGCTATGGTGGGAGAACTGGGTTTTGATGATGACAATTCACCTTAGTTTATGTTACTTATACTCTTATGCTTGGCTCTTGACATCTGATTATCTCTAGTGTTACTGTCCCTTGCTCTTGATGACTAGAGTCTATCTCTCCTGTGATCCTAGTTGTGTCCAAACTCCTCAGAATCCAGCTGTCTCTTTGATTCTGTTATTCTGATTCTGTGATCCTGAAAGGCTGGGTGTGTCACAGCTCCAGGGTGTCAAGCTGCCTCTGATATTTTGAAATCCTGGTGTGATAAAGCTCCTGAAATCCTGTGATTCAGGATTTTAGGAGAGCATCTATAATCCTGGGTGTTTTGGAGTACCTGTTATTCAAGTTTCCTCTGGGTGTTGTGTAACTACGTCTGGAACTAGCACCCAAGGTATGCTCAGGGCACCTGTTCAGAAAATGAGGAACCCGTACCACTCTTCAGGCAGGAATTTCTGCATACGTGGGTCAAGCTGGTCTCAGTTATCCTAGGTTTTGGGCCAATGTTGTAGCATCCTCACCTGTGATCCTGGGCAGGTTAGATCATCTGAGAGTCGAGCTACCTCTAGGAGTTTGGGTCTGGGTACAGAGTTAGCGACAAAGGTGTGCTCTGGGCACTGGCTTGGACTCTAAGTAGGGTATATAGAATTCCTAACTGTAAAATCACAAATGAATGAGACACACTTAAAGAAATGTTCAAATTCCTTAGTGACCAGAGAAACTAAAATCAAAACAACCTTTACATTCTGCCATAGACCAAGCAGAATTGCTAAGATGAAAACACATGTGACTACAGATGATTTAAAGGATGTGTAGAAAGAGAAAAATCACTCCACCATTGCTGTTGGGCTTGTGAGCTGGTACTACCACTTTGGAAATTAATGTGCATATCCTGAGAAAATTGGGAATAGTTCTCACTGAAGACACAGATATACCACTCCTTGGAATATACCCAAAAGATGCTCCACCATATCATTAGAACAAAATGCTCAACTATATTAAAAGCAGCCTAATTTATAATGGCCTAGAGCTGGAAAGAACACAAATATTTCTCAGTGGAAAAACAGATAAAGAAAATGTGGCACATTTACAAAATGTAATATTACTCAGTTATTAAAAGAAGGATACCACAATTGTGCAGACAAATGAATGGAACTAGAAAATATCCTGAATGAGGCAACCCAGACTCAAAAGGACATACATGGAATGTACTCAATGATAAGTTGATATAAGTCAAAAAGCTCAGAATACCCATGATACAACTCGCAGAGCATATGAAATTTAATAAGAAAGAAGGCTAAAGTATGGATCTTTCTATCCCACTTATAAAGTGAAGCAAAATAATCACAGGGGAAAGAGAGAGGGAAGAACCTGTGTGGAAAAGGTAAAAGTGGGCAAAATGGAAAGAAGGATCAAACATTGGAAGAGACAAGACAGAGGACCAGAGTAATAGGAGAATGAATAAAACTTTGTAGCTGTATGGAGTGTCAAACAGGGAGAATCACTAGGATGATTTAGAGAACAGGAATACAAGAGGCTTCAAATATCCAATGGGGATGACATTACCATAAGTGCCCAACTGTGGTGAGATAGAATCTGAAGAGACAACTTCTACTACATGGATATGGCCCACAGTTGAAAGATGGAGCCACACACTATATCTCGAAATTTTGTACTTAAAATTGTCCCTGTCTAATGGAAACACATGGATAAAAATGGAGCAGAGAATTAAGGAATGGTCATCCCGAAACCACTACATCTTGGGATCCATCTCATGCACAGACATGAAAGGCCAACACTACTGTTGATACCATGCAGTGCTTGCAGCCTGAAACTTGCATCATTGTCCTCTTAGAGGCTCTGCCAGCATCTTAGTAAGACACGTGCAGATACTCACAGCTATCCATTGGACTGAGCCTGGGGACCCTAGTAGAAGAGTTAGGGAAAGGAACGAAAGATCTGAGGAATCCTGCAACCCCATAGGAATTATAAGAGTATTAACTATCCAGAACCCTCAGACATCCCAGAGACACAGCCACCAAACAGAGAGCACAATGGGCATGACTATGACTCTTGCTCCATATGTAGAAGATGACTCATCTGGCCTCAGTAGGAGAGCATGTGCTTGGTCCTGCAGAGGTTTGACAACCAAGGAAAGGAGGATGCTAGAAGAGTGTTGTAATGTCACATTGACAAACTTGATTAAATAGACACACAAATAAACAAAGTTTAGACAATAATAATAATAGGGTCAGGGTTATACATATGATCTTTTCTCTTATTACAACTTCTTACTCTCAGATGTGAGAACATCAGATGTGTCTGTTTAGATGATACTATAACCATGATAAGAAAATTCACTATTTAGTTTTAGAAATTTACTGGGTCTAATTCTGTTATCAGGAGTTGAAATGCATAATTATTTTGTGGCTTTCTTTAACTTAAGAACCAAAATAAAACATATGGGTTCCATGAAGTCAGAAAATTCCCAATTTGACATTCTGGAGTTATGACAAACATAATGACCAAAGCCATCATGGGAGGAAAGCCTTTACTTGATTTACTGCCACCCTTCACAGTGAATTATCATGAAAAATTAAAAAGAATTCCAGCTGAGAGCAGAATCAGAAATTTTCCTACTGTTTTGTTTCACATGGCTTGTTTAAGCACTTTTTAAGGCTCTTAACATGTACTTTATATTCTTGCAGGACTGTAAGTACATGCTATAATGAAAATTTCTGAATAGTGAGAAAACCATATTGTACTGTTGATGAAAGAGCCAGAACTACCCAAGCCCTTGTAAGACCAGACTATTGTAAATGAGTCCCAGATATTGGACAATAAATTGTTTAAAATGCTATAGTGGGCTATTATTTGGTTTGATTTTAATTGTGACCTCATTCTTACTTCTTAGTCTAAGATAGTATTTAATTTTATTTTACAGAGATCCACAAATGAGTGATGTGGAATCTGAAGTGATTTTAATTATACTTAGGAGACAAATTTTCAGATGTTTGAATGTTGCTACAGTAATTTGAAATTTATATAGTATACATAACATTTAATTAGCAACATTGTAGCCAGACTTTGGCTTTTTAATAGGCTATTTTTTCTGCTTATCTTCTTCCCACTTATCTCATCCAACTCCCCAAATCTATATAAGGGAAAAAGAATATTAGAATGCAATGCGGCCATTGATCTCTGTTTTAGTTAGAGTTTTATGGCTCTGAATAGACACCATGACCAGGGTAACTCTTATAAGGTCATTTAATTGGGGTAGACATGCAGGCTTAGATTTTCAGGCCATTATCATCAAGGCAGAATCAGGGCATCATTCAGGTGGATGAGGGCTTGACAAGCTTAGTGTTCTACATCTTACTTCAAAGCCAGACAGGAGAATAATTGCTTCCAGCAAATAAGACATGGGTTATAAGTGCCACACCAAAAGTTACACACTTCTTCCAACAAGGCCAAACTCCAAATAGTACCACTTTCTGGTCCAAGCATATTCAACATTTGACCCCCAGAGTTTTCTTCAAATATATAAGGCAATGGGAGACATATATAAACAAAGCATAAAGCAAAGTATATTTAGTCCACTTTCCAGAGTTGCTGTAGTCTAAAAAGATCTCAACAATGTTAAAAGTCCTATGTTCAAAGTCTCTTCTGAGACAAATCAAATTACTTTACTGTTATCACTAGAGCAAGACAGAAAATCAGCTCAGTAAACTCCAAACTCTGAATCTCCATGTCTTATAACAATGCAGTGTTCAGAAGTCCAAATGCTTTTTCATCTTTGAAGAATACAATAAACTTTCTTCTCTTATACTGGTTCCACTCCCTGTCAGCAGCTTTTCTAGACAGGTATCCTACAGCTCTCACATTTTTAATATCTTGTGGTCTGCAAGGAAACTTCCACTTCACGTTTTCTTGATCCAGTGTCTGAGATCCATACATCATCTCCTGGGCTCCTCTAAAAGGCTTGTGTCACTTCTCCAGCTCTGCCATCTGTCACACTCTAGGATCTGGTTCATTACACTTCATTGCTGTGCTTTCTTGGTTGTCTTCCCATGGTACTGCCATCTCCAATACACTGTGGTCTTCTGCTGCAATTGGGATTTACCAATATCCTCTAATAGGTTCACTTCATGGTGCCAAACCTCAAATTCTTGGCATAACCACTTCACTCCTGGGCAACATAATTAGGCTTTATCGTCAACAATGGCCTTTCCTGGTCTCTCTCAGTGCCAATACTCAGATTACCTCAATGACCCCTTTATTCCTTCAAAAACCAGTACTACCTGGGTGATTCTTACACACCAGCAAGTCCAGCTAAAGCAGGAAATAATGCCTTGGCTATCTATGAAACATGACTTTGTTGTACTCTCAGAAAACACTTTCCAGATTTCACCTCAGTGAAGCTGGTCTCGTCTTAATCACTGCAAATTTCTTAGCTTCAGCTAAACAGCATCAATTGTGCCAGTAGTCACTTCTATTCTTGCTTCTAAAACCAGAATCACATGTCCATAGCTACCATGTTCTTCTGCTTGCTGGGACTGGAACATAAACCACCTTATTCAATTACTAGATATTTGTCTTTGATATGTGATCAAATAAGTAGATTTTATGTCAACATGACATAAAATAGTGTCATCTGGATAGAGGGAAACATAAAAGAAAAAAATTATTTTGATCTAATCGCCCTATAAGACTGATTGAGGAGCATTTTTCTGATTAATAATTAGTATTGATGAGCCCAACCTACTAGTGGTGCTATCACTTTTACTCAGGGTATAATGAATTATATAAAAAGGAAGAATAGAGACCAATAGGTAGAAACATAAGGAACAGTGTTTCTCCATAAAATTCGGGTCAGTTAGAGCCTTTAGGCTTCTGCATGGTGTGCAATGTTAACTAGTTAGAGCCTTTAGTCTTCTGCGTGGTGTTCAATGTTAAAGGTAGTATAGACCCACTCTTAATTGACTTGTTGGTGGTTATATCATTTTATCACTATACTAAAGGAGATAGGATATGTACTGGTAGACAACTTTCTAGTGACCAGTATCGGGAAAACCTATCCAATAACTACAAGGATGTTCGAACCTGGAATGTGGTGATGGCTCAGGTGGTATCAGCTCTGTGTTCCTGAATTTTTTTTTTTTTGAGAATTTTACTGGGTACTTTTGTGTCTATGTTTATAAGAAAAATTAGTGTAAAATTCTCTTTCTCTCTTGAGACCTTGTTTGGGTTATTTATCAGGCTAATTGTGGCCTCTTAAAATAAATTAGTGTTCTGTGAGGAGCGGGTGCAGCAGCACAGCCAGCTAAAATGGTGCCTGGGCCAAATCTTATGAATGGCACCTGTCAAATCTTATGAATGGTGCTGCTTCTTGGCAGTCTACCTGCCCTGCGCCTTTCCCTAACTGAGCCACAATGGCAGAACTACTGTGCAGACTCACTGTCACGAGAATCAGGCTGTTTGAGGTGCACCAATGAGGCATGCCCACGAGGCAGGTGCTGATTGGGACAGGAAAGGGTATAAAAGGACGGCTGTTAAGGAGCTGGAGGAGGGCTTCCTGAGAGGAGATTGTAAAGGATCCTGAATAAACTGTGTTGAGAAGAACTCCCACTTTTTTTGTTCCTGTCTGCTGGCCAGAGAGAGAACTGACAAATGGTGGCCTGTATGGGGAGTTCAGAACTCAGCACAGTCAGGGCAGCTAGCTGGTAAGTTTCCAGGCAAGTGGGACAAAAGAAAGTTCTCGGTTCAGAGACAATAAAGTTCCCAGTATTGGGATGAGTTGAAAGTGAAGTATAAGTTCTCTGGTTTTGGGACAAGTTAAAAGTGAAAGGAAAAATTCTTACAGGCTGTGGATAAGGTTTTGGTTTTGGGGAAAGGACCTTAAGACGGCCGAGGAACGAGGGGAACTAATCACAGGAGTAAAAGACACTTGATACCAACCACAGAGGTTTTTCCAGGAGTATGAAAACAACTTTGTTTCTTTTTTCCCCCTCTTAGTCCAGGAGTGTTAAAAGAACATTGTTTATTTTTTCCCCCACTATTAGTATCTATCGAAGGAACAAGGTCAGCAAAAGTTTGGGTGTTTTTAAATTGGCTTAAGAAAGGGTAGTGAATTGATGCTTAATTTTCAGTAAACTTTGGTACTAGCCTAGCCCTTAAATAAGAAGAACACACAGTATTTAAGGGAATTTTTTTGTTGTTGCATTAAAAAATAAAAGGCCCTTGTGCTTCTAATACTTGATTTCTTAACTTTTAAGACAAACATCACATCAAGCAAAAGAGTGAAAGTTCAGGTCATGTGTTCATTATTAGTAGTATCAAATTGACATTACAAGTTGTACAAGAGCTAGTAAAAGAAAAATTATTGTTAGGTCATCTGCAGCCATCTACATCACCTTGGAATACACCCATTTTTGTGATAAAGAAAAAATCTGGGAAATAGAGGCTTCTACATGGTTTAAGAGAAATTAATAAACAATGGTTTTGATGGGACCGGTACAATGAGGTCTGCCTTTACCCTCTGCATTGCTCAAAAATTGGCCTGTCATAGTTTTAGTCTTTTCACTCCCATTGTATCAAAAGGACACAGCTACAGTCCCTTCCATGAATTATGCAGAGCCAGATCAGCAATATGAATGGGTCGTATTGCCACAAGGCATGGCCACTATGTGTCAACTGTATGTTGATGACACCTTGAAAGAAGTCAGACAGAATTTTTTGAAAATCAAATGTTATGAAGCCTATAGAGCTGGTGTGTTAAGTTTAAGAAAGAAACAGTTAGTGATAGCTCCTAAGAAGGTACAAAAGGGCTCTGTGGTTAATTATTTAGGAACAAAAATATCTTTAGGACAAGTAATTCCTCAAAAAATCCAGATTCGCACAGATAATTTGCTTACCTTGAATGATTTTCAAAGATTGTTGGGAGATATACAATGGCTTAGACCCTATCTCTCATTGTCTAATAAACAATTACAGCCATTATATGATATTCTACCAGGTGATTCAGACCTCAACTCCCCTAGACATTTAACTAATGAAGCTAGAGCAGCATTAACATTAGTTGAAAAAGGCATACAAGATGCAGCCTTGAGGCATAGAGATGAATCCCAGGATATTACATTATGCATATTGCCAACTGAATGTCAGCCTACAGGAGTATTATGGCAAGGGGCCCCTTTACTTTGGGTGCATCCGAAAATCTCTCCTGCTCAGACACTCACTCATTATCCAACTGCAGTAGCCCAATTAGCCGTGCTGGGAATTCGTCAGAGTGTTCAACACTTTGGCATACAACCTACAAGCCTAATTGTACCATATACAGCCGCTCAACTTGAAGTATTGACGGCCACTGTGGATGAATGGGCAATTTTGAGATGTACTTTTAATGGGACAATGGATAATCATTTTCCAAAGGACCCTATATTACAATTGATTAATGCTCATCCTGTGGTCTTTCCACGGATCACCCATAGAAAGCCTTTGTTAAATTGCCCTACTATTTTTACAGATGGTTCTAAGACAGGATGTGGAGCGTTTTTGGTTGCAGGATCCTTGCCTGTAACCATCCAATTTCCTCCAGCGTCCCCTTAAGTTACAGAATTACAGATTGTTATAAAGGTTTTTGAACAATTTTCTCATTCCTTTAATTTGATATCTGACAGTCAATATGTAGTAAACGCTATTAAACAATTGGAAATTGTAGGTAAAATAAACCTAAAGTCCACCATAGGAGAGTTACTTACTCAATTGCAATTTCTTATTTGGAATAGGGAACAACCCTTTTTTGTTCAACATATTCATGCCCATACAGGTTTACCTGGTCCATTGACTGAAGGGAATGATATTGTTGATAAAGCTTCAAAGACCTGTTTTAATGTTGCAAGTTTTGCGATCTATGATTCCCTGGAGTTAGCAAGACACTTTCATAGCCAGTTTCATGTAAATTCTAAAACCCTATCATCTTGCTTTGGCATTCCTTGTGCTGATGCTAGAGATATAGTGAAAGCTTGTCAAGCTTGTGCCCCATTGTTACCCCAGATGGGAATCGGGGTTAATCCCTGAGGCCTATGCCCCCTACATTTATGGCAAATGGATATCACCCATTTCTCTGAGTTCGGAAGATTAAAATATATTCATGTATCTATAGATACTTCTTCCGGATTTATGTTTGCCTCCCTGCATTCTGGGGAGAAGGCTTGCCATGTCATTGCTCATTGTTTTGAAGCCTGGGGAGCCTTGGGCATGCCTACATGTTTAAAGACAGATAATGGACTGGTGTATACCTCTACTTCTTTTGTGTTCTTTTGTAAGACCATGGGAGTTTACCTTAACCATGGTTTGCCCTATAATCCTCAGGGGCAGGGCATTGCTGAATGGGCACACCGGACCCTAAAGGAATGTCTTCTTAAACAACAAGGGGGAATAGCCTCTGGCCAAAAGCCTAGAGAGAGAGTGGCTATAGCCTTCTTTACCCTGAATTTTTGACTCTGGATAAGCAGGGACGGTCTGCAGCTGATCGCCATCCTGATCCCGATGCTACCCATAAAGGCATGGTAATGTGGAAGGACATATTGACAGGAAAATGAAGTGGCCCTGACCCAGTATTGGTGTGGGCGAGAGGGTCTGTTTGTGTGTTTCCTCAGGATCAACATCAGCCAATTTGGGTTCCAGAAAGACTTACCAGGGTTATACAGCAAGAAGACAGGAATGGAGATGCTAAGGAAGACTCTTCTGCTAATGTAGATGCTACCAGTGATCAGGAGCAATGCTAGTTTTTGTTATGGAAGTCTCACCTTTGAAAGCTCAGTATTTCTTTTATATGTGTTACCTCTGTGCCTTTTCAGAATATAACCCATGCTAGTAATCTTTCAAAAACCCTTTCTCAGTTTCTTACAGGAAATTGATCGAGAGAATTACTACAGTCCATTGTTAACTTGACCAGAGTGGATGCCTCCCTGGTCTCCAGATTGACCAGCTGGACTCTTCAAGCAATGTCCTACATCAAGGAATGGGTGGGAATCGGGAAAGTTGCTATGTGCCTGGTCCACATCAGTTGCCTTGCCTTTTGGTGCATGTGTTAGATGAAAGCCTGGCAGAAAACATCTCAGAGCAAGCGTTTGCAGCAGTGGAGATGGACAGTCTCCTCAAGTGTGGCTTGGCATGCTAGAGAGGTAGTCAATGACGGGTAAGACTCCTTGGGCACGTTACCAACCTAAGACAGGGACCAAACCAAAGCTGTTTGCCTCCCCATGATGGGTAAGGAGCGTTGCTTACAAGGGGCAACCTAGGACAGGCACTCTCTCTGCAAAAATTAATAAATAAGGGGGAATTGTGAGGAGCGGGTGCAGTAGCACAGCCAGCTAAAATGGTGCCTGGGCCAAATCTTATGAATGGCACCTGTCAAATCTTATGAATGGTGTTGCTTCTTGGCAGTTTACCTGCCGCGCGCCTTTCCCTAACTGAGCCACAATGGCAGAACTACTGCGCAGACTCACTGCCACGAGAATCAGGCTGTTTGAGGTACACCAATGAGGCATGCCCACGAGGCAGGTGCTGATTGAGACAGGCAAGGGTATAAAAGGACGGGCATTAAGGAGCTGGAGGAGGGCCTCCTGAGAGGAGATTGTAAAGGATCCTGAATAAACTGTGTTGAGAAGAACTCCCACTTGTTTTGTTCCTGTCTGCCGGCCAGAGAGAGAACTGACAGTGTTCCTTATGTTTCTATCTTTTGGAATACATTAAGGAGTGTTGGTACTATCTTTTTTAAATGTGGTAGAATTCTGATCTAAATTCACCCAGCACTTGGCATTTTTTGGTTGGGAGGCTTTTAATAACTGCTTTCATTTTTATTAGAGTTTATAGAAATGTTTATGTATTTTACTTGATTATGCTTTAATTTGGCATGGGTTATCTCTGTAAAAAAAATTCCATATCGTCTAGATTTTAAAGTTTCTTAGAGTAGAGCTTTTTGGAGTAGGGTCTATTTTTTTAATTTATTCAGTTTCTCTTTTTATGTCTTCCTCTTCCATGATTTCCTGGAGCTGCAAGCTCTCACATGTCACCAAGTACAGACCTTTCAGCAAGACATTTCCTTGAGGGTAAAACATTCACATTCTCAGTCTCTTGTAATTGGACCAAACAAAGAAAAAACTTTGCTGAAACATTTCACTCAACATCAGATGAAAAGGCTTTGCTCTACATTTCATTTAAATGACAGACATAAAGGCTTTACAACATATTTTATTTAAAATTAGACATAAAGGTTTCTCTACACTCACAAATGCACTCAACACTTCCATAAAAGACCATGTGCATGAACCAATGTGTCTCTTCATCTGTTTCAGCCACTTGCTTTGTGGAGATTCTCAAAAATCAATTATGCTATGCACCTCTCTGATGGATATCAAAGTATCATTAACACTGTCAGAGATTGGTTTTGCCCATGGGATAGGTCAACATTAGTTTCAATTATTGGTTGTTAATTTTCTCAGTCTCAAATCAATCTATGTGCCTGAATTTCCTGTAGACATGACACATTTTGGGTGAAAGTTTGGTGGGTGGGTCTGTGTATTTATCCCTCCACTGAGGGCCTTGCATATCTAGAGAAGGTGACCACTTTACAGTTGATATCTGCAGTGCTAAGAGTCTGAGCTTAATTCAATCCTAGGTTCCTCCCCAACCTCAAAACTATGGTGCTTACTTGAGGCTCTCTGGCACTCTCTCCTGTATCTCTTTACATGTGATACAGAAAATTTTCCATTTTCTTTCCCATCCAATGTCCCATTAAATTCCTTCTCTGCATCTTCCTTCAATGACTATTTAATTCCCCCTTCTAAATTATATGCAAGCATACTCACTTAGGCCTTCTTCTTCTAGAACTATTTTGGGCAATGGAGATTATCTTGGGTATACTCTACTTTAAGCTAATATCCATTTTTACATTGAGTATGTGACATCAATTTCCTCTTGGGTCTTGGTTTAAACATGGCATGTTTTGTGTTATTGGTTTGGTTAGCAGATAATTATGTTTGTCATCAGACTATCATGATTTTGAATGCATTGATTCAGAAGCTAAAACATAAAAAGCAAACTTGGAAAAGCATTTTTATGAGGTTCAAAACTCTTGTTTCATTGGTTCATACTAGAAGGACCTAGACATTTGTGATATTTAGAAACAGGTAAATAGGAGATTCCCATTGGCTAGTGTACAGAATAGAATTCTTGTATGAAAACCACACTTATCCAAAGAATCATCATTATAAACTCCAGTTATGTCTTCATCATCCATGAAAAGCTAAGGGTCTGAACAAAGGGATAGGGTTAACTTTCTATGTTTATGTGTCAGCTTCTTTACAGAATGCTTTAACATGCTGATTGTTGTGTTTATTTTTGAAATATGCATTATGCCAGTACATTTGCCTGCTACTTTATGTTGAAAAATATAAACATGAGGTCTTGCCTTTCAGAGTTTCAAATGTGAAATATTTTTTTTTTAAAAAAGAATGCATTTCACACATGTGCATGGAAATATTAAACACATACCCAGAGAATGGTTTGTTTAGTACAAATTGTTGACTACATGAGCTTTGTGTATGAATACGGTATTTTATCTAGACAACTTCTTCTGAGCAGTGTTGGAAATGCAGAGTCCTCACTCCAATCCTCTAGAAGATTTACTTTGAAAACACACTTGGCCAACAAAGGACTGTAGTTTCAAACAGCTTATCTCAGAAAGAAAATGATTATACCAATGAGTGACTTGTTTGGTCTGAGACCACTGTTAGGAACATAGTAGTTAAGAATTTGCTTCTAAATGTATCCTTCTTAACAGGAAAATTAGGAGAGGAGTCAAGAGTGGCTCGGACATAGAAATCTACCATATGGTTTCAGCTCATAACAACAGCTGCCAACAGTCAAAACTAAGGTAGAGACCTGTGGTGCTGTTAGCTTGTGTGTGAGGGAATGTGGGTCCTGTTGGGCCAGCGTTGTGGATCCTGTGGCTCCAGGGAGCAGAAGCAAGGGAATTTGACTGAGTTACTTCCATGCAGCACCCCAGGAACGCTAGAGGGCTTGGCCTAGGCATGGGGAGATCTCATTCTGAAGTTCTGTGGGGGCAGGGCTCCTGAGTGGGGGGGTCTTTGGGCTTAGGCAGCTGACATGGCGGCCAGTAGTCTCCATTCCTGGGCTCCCAGACACCACTGGAAGCAGCAGAAGAACAGATATGCGAGAGCAAACAGGCTGTACCTGTCAGCAGACAAGAGAGATGAGAAGAAAGAACTCTTGGTTACTGGGACTCACTTGGCTGGGTCAGCTAGCTTGCTTGAATTGGTAGCCTCCATGGTGAAAAGCAAAGAATACTTCTGGTGGAAGATTAGGCAGCGGCACTGGCACATTAGTCAAAGGACTTCTCCATGGTTCCCCATGGTTGCTCCCCAAAGACACGAAAGAAGTCTATGGTCTAAAAAGTTTATTGTCATGGCAGAATGTGAATGAATTTGATTGTATTCCCACACACAAAGGGCAGGCCTTTGGTTAAATACTATTTGTAAGGAGGAGGGTCTGGGAAGGAATACTTAATTGGCTATGCCCTCTGGCCTTCAGGTAATGTATTAATATGAAAATCTCTTGAGGCTGAGGCCTGTAGTCACACCCTCTACCTGTGGAGGGGCTGGTAGGGGCATTGTCCTATAAGACTGAAAGGGGCTGAACAATGAATGTCTTAGACCACTTGTCAGGAGCCTGGAGTCTAGGAGCATGGCAAATTGCATGCTGTCCTTCCCAGGGTCTCCAACCATTTCTAAGCAGTGCTCTACCAGAGACCAAGTTATCCTTTCAAGGTCCCACAGAGATCCTTTAGTAATATATCTGCATCTCCAACAATAGCTTATTCATGCAAATGATCTTAAAGGCCATTGCACTGAAAACCAGAATGACAGACTTTATCAGAATGGCCTACACTTTCAGGTATGGTATATCCTGCAATTCATTAGAAATGACACAAATTAAATTGATAAGGATGTACAGCAGCATCTTAGTTGGGATCCCTGAGAAGATAAATTCTTAAAGGTAATTTGTGTCTCATGGTCCAATGGAAAGAACCTGCACAACAGTGTTGTCAGATTCCCACATGCTCCATCAAAAGCTGCTTACAATGACTATTTCAAACACAAAAGCTGATTTGATCCTGATGAGACTGCTGAGCTTGTTGAGGTACACCTTCCTATTGGTTAATCTGAGCTGACATGAATATACATTTAACCAGGTCCAAAGTGAATGTGGGAAAACAAAATAGATCAGTGTATATACAACACTAAGCTCTCACACCATGTCTCTTCCACTGAATAGTTGCATTTATGTAGTTTATGTGTCAGTGTTTGTTTAACATACTATGTGCAACAGTATAGGTGGCTTGGAAAAATATGACAATGAGAGGAATATAGACTGCAAGATGTTCTGAACAGCAATTTTGCTCTACTTATGAATATTAATGCTTGAAATTAATAGTAAAAAACTGCAAATCATATAATAGGCAACATTTTTTCAACATTGTTTGCAATACATCAGTAGTGTTAATAATTTAAATAGTCATAAGAACAAATGCTGTTAAGAAAAATTGCATTTCTAAATCAAGTTAGTAGACAAATTCAGATATATACTATCTGCTGAAAAATCCAAGCAAGATGTAAATCATTCACATACTACATACATTGACAAGGAAATTTTTATAAGGA
>JADRCG010006898.1:124490-150374 GCA_019844195.1 Rhabdomys dilectus
AAATCATTCACATACTACATACATTGACAAGGAAATTTTTATAAGGATATATATATATATATATATATATATATATATATATATTCACTCATGTGCTTATGTGTGTATGCTTTTCAATCATGTGTAACAAGTTAAATTCACTCCTCATTATCAAAATTTAAAATTTGTATGTAAAACATGGAATGATGGATATTTTCATCATTTCCAACAATATACTCAATGTTCCACCTCCTGGAAATTTGTTATATTGGTTGAAATGTTTAAAGTATCATGACTATATTATATGAATAAATATATTCCTCAGGATATAACTGCAATTCCACTTATACTGTATATACAAAGTTATTTGGATCACTTTTCAGTTCATATCTTTGTATGTGGTATTAATGCACAAGGAGCATATTCACTATTGGATACTAATGGTATTTGAAATATAAAGAACACTAAGACAGTTAGAAAATGGCATGGCTTCTGCTCATGTAAAAAAAATTAAAGGAACAACAAACTGAATCTCTTTGCAAGACAACCTCCCTAACAATTAGTTCTAAATTACTCTACAATCTCTATAAAATGTGCTTCCTAACTGAGAGAAGACAATAGCCATACCACTGGGGAAGTTACATGAGCAAGCTAGAAACCATCAGTTTGCAAGTGATGATGACTTGTATATAACATGCTGCCCATAGCCTCTCTCGTTGCAATGGCAGGTATGAGCCTGTGTTGGCACTGCTGGTTGATTTTCAAGGTCAACTGGAATCATTATGGAGAATGCTGTTGTGGCTGAAAAATGAGGTATAACATGGAAGGATCTGGTTCTTCCCATGCTAAATCCCATGGAGAAGATATATTTGTTTCAGAAACATTCAATTCACAGGCCCCCATCTAATTTTTAAGTTTTTACTTTATTTACCATTGTGAAGAGATCCATATGAAAGATGCCTTGATCATATATATCTTCCAAATAGCAGAAAATGTTGATCAGCGATAAGAATCACACAGGTGTTGAATTGTATTCAGCAGCAGAAGTTCTTTTTGTCAAGTATTTCAGTTGAGAACATTTTCTCCCCAATCATTCACAGTCTTACATGAACCTTTTATTTCCTCCCTTATGCTATGCTTTGATGAAAGTTCATTTATACACTTCAGGTTTATAAGATCCTCACATTCCTGTCACTCCAATGAGATCGATACAATTATTATTCCCATTTTATACATATAAAAATAACAGACAGGCTAATTCAAATACTCAACTTCAGGAATCTACACAGATATAATGGACAGTGCATTCTTCATATCCCTGATAAAACACATTGTGCTTCCCATCACATATGATAGTATTCAGAATTTAATCACTCTGGAATTATTTCAAAAAATAGCCTAATATTATGTGAATGGCATCTATGGTACTAGAAATTGAAAACTACCAACAAAAACTATGTGTAAAATATAAAGTACTTGCATTTTTGTGTCTTCTGTGTGTCAAGAACAAATACCAGTGATTACCAACTGTAAGTCTAAAAATTCTCATGTTTCCTTTGGGTAACAGAAACTATTTTCAGATTAGGAGTGAAAGATCCCGAGTCAAGTCAAAAGGCTAGAAAGTATCAGAGGAGGTTTTTATCCACCTTATATGTGACAAGTTTTAGAGATAAAATTAAGATATTCAATTTACTACTTATAAATATTTCTTCATACAACAACTTTAATGAAGAATTTTCCCATCAAGAACTTTCTCATTTCCATAGCTCCACACATATCTGCCAATCGAGTTTCTAAATGTGTGCATGTTTATATGTATGTTTTTATGTTTATATGTATTTGTGTAAAAAATGTAAAACATACTAATTCTAGAAAGAAAAATAATACAGAAGAAACACAGGCTGTCAGTTCTGTATTGATCTCCAATTCCTGGCCATGGAACATTCCAATGAGTGTGCTGAACACTCCCAGTTTAATGACATTGTACAAATCTAAATATGTTTTGCACAGCAGGTATCACTTATAAATATCCTATTGAGTAGCTACTCTCTGTGTAGTTTACCCTTTTACATACTGGCATATTGTCTGGTTTCATCAAGTAGAGGAATTGTATGTACTGTCAAAGATGCCCTGAGCTCTTATATGGTATCAGACCTATTGTGTTTGAAGTACACTGTTTTATAACTCACCCATGATCTCTGGTTTCTAGTCTTCCTCACTCATCTTTATAGATCCCCAAGTCTCAAAGGGACAAACTGATGAAGGCATCCTATTTAGAACTGAATACATCAATGTCTTTCACATTCTGCATACTGTCCATTTGTGTGATGTGGTATTAATTACTATCAGTTGCAGAAAAATTCTTCTATCATGTTTGTAGAGTGAAGTATTAATCTATGTGTATAGCAATATTTCCTTGGGTTTTAATAATTTCATTTCAATGATCCTTTAGCAGAATAATAGTAGGAGTTGTTACATGCCATATAAAATCTGAGGGTCTTTTGAACTTCAGCATTGTCTTCTATCAGCTGTCTCATGGAGTGGGCCTTAAATCCAACCAAGATGTGGTTGTGGTTAATCACATAACATTTGAGACACTATTATAGTAGTATATCTCCTTACAGTTCACTGTTTTAATTCTCAGTATTTTAAGCAGATTAACCTCAACTATTAGGATTCTCCTCTCATAATATGTAACATCCAGTACCATGAAGTCTACTTATTTGGTTTGAATGATGTATTTGGACATAAGCTCCACTTTCTCAAAGTTCAGAACCATAAATAATAATACCTCTGGCATTAGTGCAAAAACATCATATTGTACAGTTACCAATACCATTGAAATAGCCTATGGTGGTTTGTATTGTTGGTGGGACTCAGTGTATGAAACAATTTGGCACCTAATTAAAATGATGTAATCTATTCCTGAATCAGGAGGTTTATTTGTGACGTAAAATTTCCTGTTAGGGAATTATTTCTCCCACTATACAGTGACTCCATGTAAATATTTTTTCATATATATACATATTTAAGAAGCTTCTACATTAGTAGATTCCCATTAAGTTATTCAAACAGCCTTTAGTGAATTTGTGTGTGTCTGTATGTGTGTGTGTAGCGAGGGTGGGTGTGGGTGTGTATTTCCATATTCCTCCATTTACTGTTCTGTCCCATTCCCATGATATTATACATTCCTGTTTTTCTCACTAGGAGACTATATTGTCCTTCAGCTTCCTTGGATGATCATTCCATCTTGATCCTTTCCAGCTGCTTGAACTTTGTGGTAATTGGATTGAAACACACATACAGAAATTTCAAGTCTAGAATTTATACACAAGACAACATGTGTCATTTGGGGCCATGCAATCTTCACTCAGGATGACAGTTATCCATCACAAAGCTATGATGGAACAAACATGAATTACCGTTAAAATGAGAGAGAAATTTTTCACTATACAAACTCTGTCTTTTTTCCCTTGAAGCCTTTTGATACACATGGAATTTCATTAGTTTCTTAGACACAAGACCAAATTCTATAGAAAATATATCTCTACTTGCACAGCTTCTGGGAAATATTTGTATGACAAAGAATTATATCTTCATTGTTTGTGCTTCATACTTTAACTAAGACTATCATATATTTACAAAAAATTATAAACGAATGAAATGTTGATTCTTTTTTTCTTTTTTTTATTGAATCTTATATTTACATTTCAGATTTTATCCCCTTACCCCATTTGCCCCACCACCCAGGAACCTCCTATCTCATAGCCCCTTATCCTGCTTCTATGAGGATATACACCCACCTACCCCCCACTCCTACCTCCACACCCTCAAATCTTCCCTGATTCAGTGTTCAGCCTTCATGGGACCAAGTATTTCCTCTTCCACCTAGAATCGACAAGGCTATGCTCCCCTACATATACAGATGGAGTCATGGGTCTCTTCCTTTGTGATCCCAGGCTGGTGGTTTAGACACTGGTGAGCTCTGGTCGGTTGGCTTGTTGTTCTCCTCATGGGGCCACAAACCCTTTCAGCTCCTTCAGTCTCCTAATTTCTCCATTGGGAACCCCTTGATCAGATAAGTGGTAAGCTGTGAGCATCTGCCATTGAATATGTCAGACTCTGGCAGGCCCTAAGGAGACAGCTATATCATTTACACAATGGAGTATGACTCAGCTATTAAAAGTAATAGATTCAAAATTTTGCTTCTTTAACATAGTCATACTTTTAGAACTTTCCAACAATGGAATAGCACACAGGTAACAATGAGTTACAGGAATAAAGTGAGCACAGAACAAAAAACAAGAAAATGTAGTTTTCATTTTATACATCATTTCCCTTATACCTACTTGGTTATTCACAATTTATTGCCAATGGGAAAAATGCTACTAAATTATAACATAATTTAAGCCACCTCACAGGCACAATTTTAGAAAGCATAAATAGCTCACAGTCAGAGTACTAGGAGAGTAAAGTTTTAAGGACTGAACAGGCCTTGTGGTCTACAACTAAAAACACTTGATTGAAGCATGCCTATTGGACCTGAACATAACTGAGGCACATGTCACTGGCTTCTGGATGTCCAAAGGCTACTCAAAATAATCTATTTAAAAAGGGTTTCTTCTCTGTGTTGAAAAGGTAATATGCAGAGACAGCACTCAGGATGTCCAAGTGCATCACCAAGGCATGTCTGGAGAATTTTCAGGACTCTGGAATTCTACCTTCAGTAAAATTCTAAATCTTCAAGATGAATATGTTTCCCAACTCAAAACCATCAGGAGAAAATTTGCCTTTTCTCCTGTTTCTTCTTCCATATCACATTGAGGCCACAACCAGGGTGAAATTCTGAGAGCAACATTTGGAAATTGTGAGTGAATCAAAGATAAGATTAGAATGGTAATGGAGACAATGATGTATCCTTACTACAAAAAAAAAAGAGGCGAAGACAAAACCTAGATAAAACGGGGCTACCAGGACCTCTAACCCGGGCAGTATCTAAGGTAAGGACTCAGCAGTGCTCGCCCCAAGCAGGAAGTAACTGGGCCACACAGGGAGCCAGGAATTCATTCCTGGCCCGGAACACTGGTACCTTCTGGTCTGGACCTGAGTGTTCAGCAGATCCTGGGAGATAGCTCTGCACCCAATCTCACAGAACCCATAGGAAGCCGGCTCTCAGGAGCTTTAACCCGGTGAGTGTCTTAGGTAAGGAGGCAGCAACACTCACACCAAGTGGAGGGTGGCTGGGTCCCACCAGGACCCAGGGATTCACTCCTGGGCAGGAGTACCAGTTCCTTCCTGTTTGGGCCTGAGCACAGAGCAGATTCCCTGTACCCACCTCGCAAAACTCAGAGGTGGCAGGGCGCCCAGGAATTCTAAACTGGGCAGTATCTCAGGTCAGGAGACAGCAATACTCTACCCAAACAGGGAGTAACCAGGAACTGCAGTTATCCAGGAATTCAATCCTGGCCCAGAGCACTGGTTCTTTCCTGATTCCACTTGATCACTGAGCAGATCTTGGACCTCAGCTCTAACCCCAGCAGCAACACCCATCCCAAACAGTTCTGACACAACCAAGATCATAGGAAAGACAAGGCTCCAGTCAGAGACAGCTCAGGTAGCACCAAGGAGATCCAGATGGCTAAAGACAGGCGCAAGAACACAAACATCAACAACCCAGGGTACTTGGGTTCATCAGAACCTAGTTCTCCCAACTTAGAAAGTCCTGAATTATCTATATCACCAGAAAATCAAGAGTCAGATCTAAAATCAATTCTAATGATGATGATAGAAAGCATTAAGAAGGACATAAATAACACACTCAAAGAAATTGAGGAGAACACAGATAAACAAGTGAAAGCCCTTAAAGAGGAAACACAAAAAAAAAACCCTTAAAGAATTACAAGAGAACACAACCAAACAGGTGAAGGAATTTAACAAACCATTAAGAAATTACAAAGGGAGACTACCAGGAATATAGAAAACCTGGGAAAGAAATCAGGAGTCATAGATGCAAGCATCACCAACAGAATACAATAAATAGAAGAGAGAATCTCAGGTGCAGAAGAAAACATAGAAAATATTAACACAACTGTCAAAGAAAACACAAAATGCAAAAAGTTCTTAACACAAAACATCCAGGAAATTCAGGACACAATGAGAAGACCAAACTTAAGGATAATAGGTATAGAAGAAAGTCAGGATTCTCATCTTAAAAGGCCAATAAATATTTTCAACAAAATTATAGAAGAAAACTTCCCTAATCTAAAGAATGAGATGCCCATAATCATACAAGATGCCTACAGAACACCAAATAGACTAGACCAGAAAATAAATACCTCCCGCCACATAATAATCAAAACACAAAATGCACATAACAAAGAAAGAATTTTAAAAGCTGTAAGAGAAAAAGGCCAAGTAACATATAAAGACAGACCTATCAGAATTACACTATACTTTTCACCAGAGACTCTAAAATCATGGACAGATGTCATACAGACCCTAAGAGAACATTAATGCCAGCCCAGGATACTATACCCAGCAAAACTCTCAATTACCATAGATGGAGAAACCAAGATATTTCCTGACAAAACCAAATTTACAAAATATCTTTCTACAAACCCAGCACTACAAAGAATAATAGCAGGAAAGCACTAATACAAGGAGGGCAATTATACCCCAGAAAGAGCAAGAAAGTAAGCCTCTTCCAACAAACCCAAAAGAAAATAACCACACAAACAACGCCTCCACTGTTAACAAAAATAACAGGAAGAAACAATATCTTCTCTGTAATATCTCTTAATATCAATGGTCTTAATTCCCCAATAAAAAGACATAGGCTAACGGGCTGGATATGCAAACAGGACCCAACATTTTACTGCATACAGGAAACCCACCTGAGTAACAAAGACAAACACTACCTTAGAGTAAAAGGCTAGAAAACAATTTTTCAAGCAACTGGTCCTAAGAAACAAGCTGGAGTAGCCATTCTAATATCGAATAAAATCAACTTTCAACTTAAAGCCATCAAAAAGGATAAGGAAGGACATTTCATACTCGTTAAAGGAAAAGTCAACCAACATGAACTCTCAATACTGAACATTTATGCACCAAATAGAAGAGCACACACTTTCATAAAAGAAACCTTACTAAAGTTCAAAGTACACATTGCACCTCACACAATAATTGTGGGAGACTTCAATACCCCACTCTCAGCAATGGATGGATCAACGAAACAGAAATTAAACAGAGATACAGTAAAACTAACAGAAGTTATGAACCAAATGGACTTAACAGACATTTATAGAACCTTTTACCCTAAAACAAAAGAATATACCTTTTTTTCAGCACCTCATGGTACCTTCTCCAAAATAGACCATATAATTGGTTACAAAACAGGCCTCAACAGATATAAAAAAAATCGAAATAATCCCCTGCATCCTATCAGATCACCATGGTCTAAGGTTGGTTTTCAATAATGACAAAGACAAGGAAAAACCCACACTCACATGGAAATTGAATAATACTCTACTCAATGATAATGTGGTCAGGGAAGAAATAAGGAAAGAAATTAAAGACTTTTTAGAATTTAATGAAAATGAAGACACATCATATCAAAACCTATGGGACACAATGAGAGCGGTGCTAAGAGGAAAACTCATAGCTCTAAGTGCTTACAAAATGAAACTGGAGAGGGCATACACTAGTAGTTTGACAACATACCTGAAAGCTCTAGAACAAAAAGAAGCAAATGCACCCAAGAGGAGTAGACAGGAGAAAATAATTAAACTCAGGGCTGAAATCAACCAGATAGAAACTAAAAGAACTATACAAAGAATCAATAAAACCAGGAGCTGGTTCTTTGAGAAAATCAACAAGATAGATAAACCCTTAGCCAGACTAATCAGAGGGCAGAGAGACAGTATTCAAATTAATAAAATCAGAACTGAAAAGGGGTACAAAACAACAGAACCCGAGGAAATCCAAAAAATCATCAGATCCTACTACAAAGGCCTATACTCAACAAAATTGGATAATCTGCATGAAATGGACAATTTTCTAGGCAAGTACCAGTTACCAATGTTAAATCAGGAGCAGATAAACCATCTAAACAGTCCCATAACCTTGAAAGAAATAGAAGCAGTCATTAAAAGTCTACCCACCAAAAAAAGTCCGGGACCAGATGGCTTCAGTGCAGAATTCTATCAGACCTTCAAGGAAGACCTAATACCAATTCTTTTCAAACTATTTCACAAAGTAGAAACAGAAGGAAGAATACCCAATTCATTCTATGAAGCCACAATCACACTCATACCTAAACCACACAAAGATCCAACAAAGAAAGAGAACTTCAGACCAATCTCCCTAATGAATATCAATGCAAAAATACTCAATAAAATTCTCGCAAACAGAATCCAAGAACACATCAAAACAATTATCCATCATGATCAAGTAGGCTTTATTCCAGGAATGCAAGGTTGGTTCAATATACGAAAGTCCATCAATGTAATCCACTATATTAATAAACTCAAAGAAAAAAAACCACATGATCATCTCAAAAGATGCTGAGAAAGCATTTGACAAAATTCACCACCCCTTCATGATAAAAGTTTTGGAAAGATCAGGAATTCAAGGTCCATATTTAAACATTGTGAAAGCAATATACAGAAAACCAGTAGCTAACATCAAACTAAATGGAGAGAAACTTGAAGTAATTTCACTAAAGTCAGGGACTAGATAAGGCTGCTCACTCTCCCCCTACCTATTCAATATAGTACTGGAAGTCCTAGCCAGAGCAATTAGGCAACAAAAGGAGGTCAAAGGGATACAAATTGGAAAGGAAGAAGTCAAAATTTCACTATTTGCAGAAGTTATGATAGTATACTTAACTGACCACAAAACTTCAACCAGAGAACTCTTAAACCTAATAAACAACTTTAGTAAAGTGGCTGGGTATAAAATTAATTCAAACAAATCAGTAGCCTTCCTCTACTCAAAAGATAAACTGGCTGCGAAAAAAATTATGGGAGCGACACCCTTTACTATAGTCACAAATAATATAAAGTACCTTGGTGTGAATCTAACCAAGCAAGTAAAAGACCTGTATGACAAAAACTTCAAGCCCCTGAAGAAAGAAATCGAAACAGATCTCAGAAGATGGAAAAATCTCCCATGATCATGGATTGGCAGGACTAATATAGTAAAAATGGCTATCTTGCCAAAAGCAATCTACAGATTTTATGCAATCCCCATCAAAATTCTTACTCAATTCTTCATAGAGATAGAAAGAACAATTCTAAAATCTATTTGGAATAACAAAAAACCCAGGATAGCGAAAACTACTCTCAGCGATAAAAGAACTTCTGGGAGAATTACCATCCCTGATTTCAAGCTATACTACAAAGCAATAGTGTTAAAAACTGCATGGTATTGGAACAGAGACAGGCAGGAAGATCAATGGAATAGAATTGAAGACCCAGAAATGAACCCACACACCTATGGTCACTTGATCTTCAACAAAAGTGCTAAAACCGTCAGTGGAAAAAAGACAGCATTTTCAACAAATGGTGCTGGTCGAAATGGAGGTCACCATGTAGAAGAATGCAAATTGATCCATACTTATCTCCTTGTACAAAGCTCAACTCCAAGTGGATCAAGGATCTCCACATGAAACCAGCTACATTGAAACTAATAGAAGAGAAAAGAGGGAAAAGCCTTGAACACGTGGGCATAGGGGACAAGTTCCTGAACAGAACACAAATGGCTTGTGCTCTTAGATCAAGAATTGACAAATGGGACCTCATAAAACTGCAAAGCTTCTGTAAAGCAAAGGACACCATCAATAGGACAAAGCGGCAACCAACAGATTGGGAAAAGATCTTTACCAATCCTACAACTGATAGAGGGCTAATATCTAAGGTATACAAAGAACTGAAGAAATTAGACTCTAGACTATCAAATAACCCTATTAAAATATGGGATACAGAGCTGAACAAAGAATTCTCAACTGAAGAATCTCGAATGGTTGAGAAGCACCTGAAGAAGTGTTCAACATCCCTAGCCATCAGGGAAATGCAAAAGAAAACAACACTGAGATTTCACCTCACACCAGTCAGAAAGGCTAAGATTTAAAACACAGGTGACAGCAGATGCTGGCGAGGATGTGGAGAAAGAGGAACACTCCTCCATTGTTGGTGGGATTGTAAGCTGGTACAACCACTATGGAAATCAGTTTGGCGGTACCTCAGAAAATTGAACATAATATTACCTGAGGATCCAGCTATACCACTCCTGGTCATATACCAAAAAGATGTTTCAAAATACAACAGGGACACATGCTCTACTATGTTCATAGCAGCCTTATTTATAATAGCCAGAAGTTGGAAAGAACCCAGATGTCCTTCAACAGAGGAATGGATACAGAAAATGTGGTATATTTACACAATGGAGTACTACTCAGCTATTAAAAATAATGAGTTCATGAAATTCTTAGGCAAATGGAGAATATCATCCTGAGTGAGATAACCCAATCACAAAAGAACATACATGGCATGCACTCACTGATAAGTGGATATTAGCCCAAAAGTTCACAATACCTAAGACACAATGTGTAGACACATGTGGGTGCTTTGGTTTTATTTTAGAAGGTGTAGCAAAATATTCAACCAGAGCTCCCAGGGGCTAAAACTCCAGCCTAAGAACACAAAGGGAGGAACTCATGGCTCCACTTGTATAGGCAATTGAGGGTAGCCTTGTTAGGCAACAGTAGAAGTGGAGGGTCATGGTCCCCGAAAGTTTGAATCCTTAGTATTGTGGAATGTGAAAGCATGGAGGTGGTATTGGGAGAATGATGGGAGCACATCCTCATAAAAATTGGAAGAGGGGATATGAGAAAGGGTTTTGGGAGAAGGAAGAGGAGATAATAGTGAAAGGTAAATATGTAAAATATCCAATAAAAAAATAACAGATAATTGGTCTGGCAAAAAGAAAGAAAGAGAGAAAGAAAGAAAGAAAGAAAGAAAGAAAGAAAGAAAGAAAGAAAGAAAGAAAGAAAGAAAGAAAGAAAGGAAGATAGTTTACTTATTTCAAACAATTTTTAAATGTTTCCAGGAGATGCTTATTGGTTAAGATCTTATTTTAAGCTCTTCACAAAAGAATTTATGTCTCTGTTTAATAATCTTAAGAGAGATGCAAATCTTGATTTCCTTTAACAATTAATTGACAAAAGAGGAGTAATTTTACAAAAAGTAGAAGAAGCTCTCACTAATTGATATATAGATTGATTAATTGTTGGCTGTTTTATAATAGTCCTTTGAAAAAAGAGATTATTAATAATGAATTATATTTCTTTAAGTAGTGTCTTTATGACTCTTTGAGGGTGGAAGGAGCATGCCTTGTTTACTCTTTCTTTCTAAAACTGAAATCTCATAGCAAATCTGCCGCTGATTGCCTCTGGCATTGAGGATGCCAATAAAAACTATGCCATAACTATGTGAAAGGACCTTTTTACCCTTAAATGGAATGGCCAGGACCCAGTTCCTTTATGGGGCCGAGGATTGATATGACTGTTTAATACCACAGAAGACACAACTAAATGGCCACCAAAAAGATTAATGAATTAAATAGATACCTCCCCCAAACCAGGCCCAATTATAAATAAGATGAATAACAATTGTCATCCAGGGAAGAGAAGTTTCCCTGAGAATTCCTTTCTTTTTTCGCTTCCAGGTGAAAATTAATCACCTGTGATGTCTGCTATTAGGAGGTCTAATCCTGATGCTGGCCTCTGGACTTATACTACTCAGACCTCCAGTAGGCCTTTGACAAGGACATCAAACAGCTGTAGATTGACATCACTAATCTGAAGAAATCCCTCATTTCGCTGTTAGATGCGATCCCCCAAAATCCAAAGGACTTTATTGGACCTCATTTTCTCTTTTACAATAGAAAAGACTGTAAACAGCTCTAGACTATGTACAGCCCTTAAAGAAGAATGCTGCTTTTACATAGACAAAACAGGGATGATTAAAGAGAGCATGAAAAAGGCCAGAGATGGTCTTGAGAAAAGACAGAGAGAGAAAGAGAAAAAGGAGAGCTTGTACATGAATTGGTCTTCAACCACTTCATGATTGTTAACCCTACTTCCTTTCTTCTTGGGATTATTAATTGTGTTATTTTTGCTTATTTTCTTTGGTCCCTGAGCCTTAAATAGGCTGACTAACTTTGTGAAACAACAGACAGATAATCTGATAGCATAATCTATTCAGATACATTATCATATGTTAGCTTTGGAGGACCATGAGACTCTAGATGAGGTTGTTTCTCTATCCAGGGTGTTCCTAAGTCCCATCTCCACCCATCCTAAAAGAGGAGGCTTCTACCCTTAGACCAAGAAGAAAGGGGCCACCCAGAACCCCCTCTGTCTGGCAATCTGAATTCTTACTGAGGCTGCGAGGCTAAGCACTGCAAGGAAATATAAATAAAAGTTAAAAATATGTTTCTGGGTTCCCTGAGGGACAAGTCTGACTGTATAGGGGTAGATGTCAAAAGTATCCCCTCTCCAGAAAAAAGACATCGGTACGGGTATGGCCCTCATGCCTCACTGGACAACAACAGGAGGACTGGAGCCATTACAATGTCCCATTTAATTACTGGAGGTCAGGCTTCTATCCCTGCCTTGGCAAGATTAGAATCACCACAGCCCTTCTATACCTGGAGAAGGGAGGAGATGTCAGGGGCAGCCCTGCTTAGACACTGAAGGTCTAAAATCAGCCATAGGTGCTAGGAACTAGGGAATTGGAACTAGGGACTTGAAGAGAAGAAGAGAGACTGAAGAATAAATGGGATTGAATCACACTTTGTCTGGTCTTCATTCTTTTCATCCATTCTCACTCTCTCTTGCTGAACCCCAACCTATGAACTGGAGCAGCTTGGGGCAGTGCAGCCGCTAACAATTTAGCCCCCAAGCATAGGCTACTGTGGCTCTCAACAATATTGGTGCCAAACATGGGGCAGCTCGGGTTGCAACAGTTAACACAACACAAAAAACATAGAGACACACTATCACACAGTATAGAGAAATGTGGCAACAAAGTACATTTAGTACTGAATATGATAAAAAAATGATGCAAGATTTAACAGAATCCTGACAATCTGAGAGCCTCAAAGACAGGCAATCAGTTACAGAAATGGAAGTACAGATAATATGTCTAAGGAAGCATGGTCTGCAAGTTTACACACAGCAAAATTGGAGTTGTATTTGAAATACTAAAGAGGGAAGCCCAGTGCAAGTAATATGTGATCTGATAGAGGGCTAAGAATAAGAGATAGCACTGGAGGAAAAAGTTGAGTCTTGTGCACAATGGACAGCCATGTGTAATCTGCTCAAACTTACCTACGCATCCTCCACACCAGATTAAAATTTTGTTCTCACTACTGAGGGAACTCACCAGGAAATTGAATGAGGAACTGGGTGCCAGGAGTCAATCAAAAAAGGGCAAGGAGTGGACTGAAATGCAGAGTTCTGTAGATCACGTCACTCAAATCTGGTTTTTGCTGTGTGCATCAGAAATAGGAATGGGTGTGTAGAGATTGAAAAGGTAGCTGAAAGGTAGAGTACAAACTGACAGAGTGAGATGCGGAGGCTGCATGATGGGACAAAGATTTTGTATTATGGCCATGGTGTAAACTGGAGGGATGCAGAGAAGCTATTAAGGGAAAAACAATAAACAAGAACTCTAGCCAGACTTACATCTTAGAGTACAGGGGTAAATTGTGTATCTCGGTTCCCCAGGAATTCAACAGACATATTGCACATCTGTGTGACTAGAACTATCCTGGCACATTGAAGATGGCATTAGAAGGGGAGGTTCTGAAAATCTCACCAAAAAGACTCAATGGCTGAACTCTAGGCTGCCAATTATTAAGATCATTACAGTTTGGTTTTATTAGGAGAAAACTTATCATATACTAAGAAGAGAAGGAACTTCACTTACCATCACAGAGAGAGCACAGGACCAGAAACAGGAAGAAATCTAGAGACAAGAAATGAAAGAGATACTACTATGTAAAACCACACAGTATCCATAGGTAGCTCCACTTGCCTTACTGAAAAAGGAAAGCCACCTCTAAAAGATGGGAAACACCTACAATGGTCTTTACACTGCTGTATATATCATTACTCACCAGAGAAGTTAACAGATATTTATACAGTCACTAGAAGGGGAGGTTCTGAAGATTTCACCAAAAAGACTCAATGGTTGAGCTGTAGGCTTTGCGTTATTTAGATGCTTACAGTTTGGCTTCATTTTGGGAAAATGTATCATAGTGAGCAGAGCAGAAACTTCACTTACAGTCACAGAGTCCTCAGGTCTAGAAAAAAGGAAGGAACATAGAGGGAAGAACTGAAAGAGATACCACTACATAATACTACACAGTACTTTCTACTCCATAGGTAACTACACTTGACTTATTGTACAATGAAAACCACCTACCAAAGATGGGAAACTTCCACAAAGGTCTCTACACTGCCATACTTACATTACTCACCATAGCTAACAGCAGGCATTTATACAGTTAATTTCATAAAAAAATATTCTCAATTGAGGTTCCTCCTTCTCATATGAGACTACATTTTGTAAAGTAAACACAATAGAAATCTTGTTGACGATGGTTTATTATACATTCAGAAGAATATGGCAGGGTGGTGATGAAAATATGATCCAAGAGGACAGAGTTGATAGATTGTTAAAAAATAGTTTGAGAGCTTGAAAGGCAAGAAATCTTTGTAAAAACTGGAATACCAACAAAAGCCTCTAGATAGGACTGTCTCTGAGAGATCACACAGCAGAATTAGGCTTTTCTTTGAAAATAAAAAACAGGGAGTCCTCTTGGAGGTACTGTGTGACAGGAAGGAGGCCTGGGATTAGGTGTAGTTAATGAAGAGCAAATTTGCATTTGCACACAAAGGATGTCCATGTGTAATCTGCACATAAATAGTAAGTATTCCTCCACAGGATACCACTCTTAGGGCCTTACTACCAGGGGAACATCAGTATAACAACAGTGAAAAGCTGCCTGTTGGAGACACACATCATAGATTAAAAGAGCACTGGAAGGAAAGGTATGCATATATCATAACATGCATAGTTGACATGTTCCACTTTGATCAGAAATAGAACTGGAAATGGAATATCAACATAACAAAAGAAACTTGGGCTAGATAACCAAATGGGGAATTTTGATGAAGAAGTGAATGATAGAACGAGGCCTCAAGCTTTGTTCATGGTATGAACTGAAGAGATTCAGGGACACTTTTCAGGCATAAATGTTGGGAGAAATCTACAACATCCAAACTGAGTCATTCATGTGTGGGGATGCAATGGTTCTCTTGATTCCGCAGGATTTCAACAGAGAAAGTATAGGATCTGTGTATCTACAGCTATCCTGGCAGAATGAGAAAGACTACTGGAAGGAGTGCTTCTAGAGAGCTTACCAACAGGAGACAATGACTGACAACTATGTCTCCACATATTAGGAACAGCACAGTTGGACTTATTTCTGGGAAACCTCACCATAGTAAGAGGGGCAGACTCTTCATTGTCCATTATTCAGAGTATGTAGGTCAGGAATTAAGAAAGAAATCTAAAGGCCTGAGCTGTTTCAAATAATGAATACTACATACTGCTTTGCATTCCATAGATAGCTCAGCTTGTCTGCTTGTAAAACCCAGAAACACCTCCCAAAGTTTGACAACACCCACTGAAAGCTCGACACTACCATAAGAATCTCTACTAAAGAGAAGAACACAATAGACTTTTCTACATACTGTTTCATAGAAGAATGTTATCAATAGGGGTTCCTTCTCAAATAACTCTGGAACATGTCAACATAGCAAAACATAAACCATCATGGGTAAGGCTCTATCATACCTGGCAGATGTATGTGTGGCAGCATGGTCCATGGTACTGATTGTACTGAAAAAAAAAGATGCAAGATTAGAAAGGTAATAGAATCCTTAGAAAGTAAATTGAAGGCTCAAACCAAGGTAATTGGTGTTCATGCTGGAAATTGAGTAAATGGGCCTAAAGAAGCATGGTTTTTGAGTAAGCCAAGAGCACAATAATGTAGTATATAGGAATACTATATACCTAGAATACAAACCTAGTGCAGGTGAGCTGTAACCTAAGAGAGACCTGAGAGTTGGAGAAGGGAGAGGACAGCAAGGTTCAGACTTGCCCACCAAAGACACCTATGTGAAATGTGGACATAATTAGGTAGGAATCCTGCCACTGGGACTATACTTGTGGACTCAAGATTGGAGCAAACTCACCAGGAAATTGTGTACAGAGTTGAGTGCTTGGATCCAAGTATGAAATGGTGAGTAGGAAACTGGAAAACCACTTCTGTAGATCACTTCCTTCAAGCCTGGGATGTGACCTGTCCATAAGAAACAGGAATGGTAGTGCACAAATGAGAAAGTAAGCTGAAGGGTAGAGGAATAATTGAGAATGTTAGATGAGGAATCTGCATTAAAGGTAGGACAGATGCCTCAGGTTGTGTAAAAGGTGTGGAAAGGAGTGTTTTAAGAAATTTGTTCTGGCAAAGGTGTTAAGAGACATCTGAATAGAGAGTTAAAACTTAGAGTGTGAGAGTATAGGGATATCTTAGTTCTCCTGGATAGCAACAGAAATAGACCAGAATCTGTGTGAGGATAACTATCCTGGCTGAGAGAATTTGCCATAGAATGGCATCCTCAGGAAAGCTCACCAACAAGGAATGGATAATGATTGAATTTTATGTTTACACACATTGGAAACATCACAGGTAGGCTTCATTCTGGAACAGCATGCAATTGAAGCAGAGGAATAGCTTAACTGTCCATCTGTAAGAGAAGACAGGTCAGGAATAAAGTAAGAAATATAGAGGCAGGAACACAATTGGATACCATTAAGCAATACTGCATAATGCTTTGTGCTCCCTTGGTATTTTGGCTTGCCTTCTTGAACAACCCTGAACTGCCTTGAAAAGCATGGCAACACCCACAGATGACTGCACACTACCATAAGAATTATAGCTCAATGGAGCTCTACACAAGCATTTATACAGACCATTTCATGAAAGAATATTCTCAATTGAGGTTCCTTCTCAGAAGAATCTAGACTGTGTCACATTAATTTAAAACAATCCATCATGATGAGACTCTAACATTCCAGGTAGCAAAAAATTAGGCATCATAGACCATATGGTACTGATTCTGCTGCAAAAAAAGTGGTGCAAGATATAAGTGTTAATATAATCCTGAGAAACAGTCTTAGAGGCTCAAAGCCAGGCAATCAGATTCAAACCAAATATATAGCAAAAGGGACTAGAGAAGCAAGGTCTAAGTGTTCTTACAAAGCAGAATTGGGGCTCTCTTGGGGAATATTACACAGGGAAGCCCACTCCATGTGTTTTGTGACCTGGGGGAGGCCTGGTAATAGAAGAAAATAATTGAGGACAGGGTTCAGACTTGCCAATAAAAAGAAGCTCATGTACAATCTGAACATACGTAGGAAGGCCTCCTGCCATTAGGACTATGCATGAGGACTCACTGCTAGAGAGCACCTCACAAGGAAGTTGTGTGCTAAGCATATTACCAGAAGAGAAGCATGGAAGAGTGAGTGAGACATTGGTATGAAAATGTTTATACATCTGATCTGCAAACCAGTGTAAGCCCTGTCTATCACAGAAAGGACTGAGAGTGTAGAATTCATAAACAAATCTCATATATGTGAGACCAATTGAGAAAGAAAGATGCTGAATCTACAATATAGTATCTGGGACTCTGGCTGTATTCAAGAAACTATCCAGGCAGCGTGACAATGGCACTGGAATGGGAGGTTCTGAAACACTCACCTACAAGTTGCAATGGATATTCTGTGCACCTCAAACTATTTACAACAGCATAGATGGGCTTCATTCTGAGAAAATTTACCAGAGTAACCAGGGCAGGAGCTTCACTTTCCATCTCTAAGAGAACACAAGTCAGGAAACAAGGTAAATATCTAGAGGGAAGAAATGAAAGAGATACCACTAAGGAATGCTACATAGTACTTTGTACTCCATAGGTAAATCCACTTGCCTTATTGTACAACCCAAAATACCTCCCTAAATTTGGACACACGCACGGAGTTCTTCACACTCCCATACTTATCATTGTTCAATGTAGCTCTCAACAGGCAGTTATAAGGTCCATTTTATTGGGGAATGTTCTCAACTGAGGTTATTTCTTCTCATATTACTCTAGTTTGTTTTAAGATAACACAACACAAACCATCATGGTGAAGTTCTGTCACATCAGACTGAAGAATGTAGTAGCATGGTACATATAGTACAGAACTTGATAAAAATTGAAGCAAGATTAATGTTTTATTAGAATCCTAAATCACTGCAAGAGAAACTATAAGGCTAATCAATATTTCAGAAGTGGAAGTCCTTCAAAGACCTGTACATGAAGCTATAGTAAAATACTGTATGCTGAAGACTGTATAATATTATGCTCAAGATGCTAGAAACTTGAGGTACCTGTTGAATCTTTACATGTTTTTCCTGCTTCCTGAAATAAAACTTTAGAATTTGAAATATCTTGGGAGTATTAACAATTATGAACAACCATAGGATACATTGATATCACATTTTGAAGTTGGCTTCAGCCTATGTGGAGACAAGCTAGAATATTGTACCATAAAGGGAATATGTTTGTGGTTTATGAAAAGGCTCATTGGGTAAGTATCAGTGTCAGAAATAATGATGTGAATTTGAACTCAATGATGGACATGATGAATCCTGAAAACTAATTCTGACAAGCTGTCATCTCCTACACTCAATTTTGGTGACCAAAAACATTGCCATGCCTGGACATTTGTAATATTCACAACTAGGGGAAGAGTCAATGACTTCTGCCTTCTGGAAAAGACAGGGCACAGAGAGCATCTTTAGAATTGCCTTGAATTGCATAGAATTGCATAGAATTGCATAGAATTGCATAGAATTGCCTTTCTACTCCAAGAAAATCAGCACACATTGTTGGTAGTGTCAAGGCTAAGACACACAGTCCTTCCATCCTGAAACTTGAGGACTTAAGTGTCACTGTATGAAAAGGGAGTAACATTTCACATTTGAAGTGTCAACTTACTTACAAACTATTTTGTGTTTATCCTGATTGTGCAACTTGCAGTTTGCCTGTACTATTGCCTGCCACTCCTTTTCATCAGTGTCTGAACACATGAACATAGCTTGCAGAGTTTCTGATACGAAAAAAAAAAAGGAATATATTTGATATATATTAGCACATATCATATTACTGACACTCCAATGAAACCCATACCATCATGATTCACATTTTATACATAGTGAAACAGCATTAAGGGGATAATTTGTATACTCACTTTCAATAAGATACAAGGATATAAATGACAGTGCAGTCACCACAGTCCTCACATATTGGGCTTCCAGTTTTTATGATTTTCAGAAAGAATTACTCACATAAAAATTGCTGATAATCAGGCAATCTCTACTGATACCCCTGTCTGGAAATGATGGGACCATCAGCCAACCCCCAAACAACTAGACATCATTAGCTGCCCAGAGGCCATACATTTCCATTTTCATATGCCCTGGGCATACGGCACAGTCCCTATAAAGAGCGAAGGTTTCCGTCCCTACCTCACTCCAACTTCATCCCCTTAGGCAGTCTCTGGGTTCCGTTCAACCCTCACTTTCATTAAAACTCCTATATAAGACTTATCAGGACCTGCCACCTAATTCCATCAGAATGTATGTGAACAAATGTCTAATCATAAATCAGTGGCCTTTGTTCTTCTATTTTCTGTAAAACTGAAATTATTGAATAAAAACCTCATATAAAATACGAAATACTTGCCTCTGTCTTTTCCAAGAAGACCAAATGTTAATGGCTGCCAAGCTAAGAGAAGTAACTCTAAAAGTTTTGGTGTTTCCATAGCTACCAAACTGAATGTGAGATTATGAGATAAAAACCAGTGTCAAGACATAATAGACCAGAGTATTTAATGTCCCTTGATTTTTTGTAAAGTCCCAAAAAATTATGCTACATTTGGAAGCAGGCATCAAAACAGTCACTGTAAATTTTTAGGGCCATAAGAAGAAAATTGTAAAAATAAAATAAAAAATTAAGTACTGCAATAAAATTAAAGTATATGATTCGCTCTAAAAGAAAGTGTGTCTACTGGAGATTTTGATGTCACCTGGATCTTAAACACAGATGTCCCTTAAAAACAGATGTAAATTAGATTGTGACCAACACTAATCTCCAAGACACTGATGTATTTTGTTTTTGGTTACTGTGATGTGTATTCCTGGTTGTCAAATTAAATACATAATAAATAAAATACAATCTTGAAATGGCAGGTACACCAGTTGTCCATTGCTTGAGGCTGGAGGATATTGACTTCTGATCAAAATCTTGACATAGGATTACACATTATTTTGATCCAGATATTGAGGCACAGTGGCCATGAAATTCTTAGACTCAAAATGTATAGTACATGCCTATATTCCCAGAAAATAAAGCAAAGAGATCTCCGAGTTCAAGGTGAGCCTGGGACAGAGCAAGTTCCAAGTACAGACATGGTGTTACACACTTTTAATCTGGCCCATATCTTATGCTGCAGGCTTACATAAGGACAATGGAAGAAAGAAGACTCACTAATATTTGCCTGCTTGCACTTACTGACCAGCACATCTTTTGGAACATACTTCCTCAGAATTCCACCTTATACTGACTTGCTTTGTGTGTTAACTTGTCACAAGCTGGAGTTATCACACAGAAGGGAGCCTCCCTTAAGAAATTGCCTCCATGAGATCCAGCTGTAAGACATTTTCTCAATTGGTATCCAAGGTTTCCAGGGCCCATTATGGACAGTGCCATCACTGGGATGGTAGTCCTGTGTTCTGTAAGAAATCAAGCTGAGTAAGCTTGGGGAAGCAAGCCCATAAGTCACATCACTCCATGGCCTCTGCATCATCTCATGCTTCATGAACTGTTTGAGATTCAGTCCTGACTTCCTTTGGTGATGAACAGCAATGTGGAAGTGTAAGATAAATAAATACTTTCATCCACAACTTGCTTCTTGGTCATGATGTTTGTCCAGGAATAGAAACCCTGACTGAGATTCAGCATATACAGAAGACTAGCTGAAACAGTTAGTCAAGTGAAGACTAAGCAACTACTAGATTCTTGAACTTCCCATTCACAGCTTCCCATTCTTGAGATAATAGGAATATAGACTTTAAGTCATTACAATAAATTATCTTAATTTTTAGAGACATTCCACAAGTTTTGTGACTCTAGAGAATCCTACCTAATACAGTTACAAACAAATCCACAGTATTTTCTTCTCTATTTTACTTTCAAAGTGACAGTTATAGCGTGTTGAATACAATGGGCCCTTATAGTCAGTTTTATTTTAATGCTTGGCCACAGGAAGGGGGAACTATTAAGAGGAGTGTCCTTCTTGGAATAGGCATGTCCTGGTGGAAGGAATTGTCTCACTGTAGGGGCAGTATTTAAGGTCTCCTATTCCCAAGCTAAGCCCAGTGTGGCCCACATTCTCCTTCTGCTGTCTGGTGATTAAAATACAGAACTCTCTGTCATGCGTCCTAAAAAATGATAATGGATGTAACCTCTGAAATTGTTAATTAATCCCAAATAAATTTCATCTTTTATAAGAGTTATAGTGATCATGGTTTCTCTTCACAGCAATAAAACCCTAATACACTTGACTATGAAGAAGGTTATAAATTTTACTTCTTAATGTTGATATAAAACTTAAGGATTTTCCATACCATATAGGTAAAGTTAAAGTTAACCAGAAAGTTAAACTTATCAGAGAGAAAAGAGTAGATATGACATTCCTCTGTGGTTTCTCTTTTGGTACTTCACATTTTATTTCAGGAATAATATTCCACTAAAATACACAAATCATTATTGGTTAAGAAATCAATGCAACGCTAAAGAAGATATTGAAAAAATAGACACAGCTTTGATTTGGAGGATTAGAAAAGAAAATATGAAGACCTTCAAAGACTCTGACATCATCTCCATGCATAGACCTTGTTTAAATGATGTTTACTATGCCTCCAGTTTTCAAGACACAGGCTACTGACTTGTAAATTCCCATTAGGCTTCTCAATAATATTCCATATAAATTGTATTTTATTTCTACTCTGCTTAGAGACACTTTGTTGCCAAGGTATAAAATTGTTTTATCACCAGGTTTCATGATTCATCCTAAAAGTAACCCAAGTTGTTATAGAATCCAATAGTTTAGAGTAAGAACACATGCTCAACAGTAATATAGTCACTGTGAGGGTCTTTGCATCATTTATTACCTGTGTTCATGCTCATGGTACAGGTGAATTTTGGGTTTTACAAATTTTGTCAGGATTTTGTTTCTGTCTAACATGATAAATGTAGGGTCACTGAATTATTGATAGATTTTGTAGCCTGCTTTACATTCACTGATACATAGTTGGACTGCCTTCCTTTGAAAGTTTACCAGAGAGATAATGACTACCAATCACATAGCTACTAATATTGTATCATGTTTCAGTAATGGTAAGGGCAATGTTGTCATTTATATATGATCAGCACAGGAGTGGCACTATTAAAGGATGTGGAACTCTTGGAGCAGGTATGTCACTGTAGGTATGAGCTTTATGACTCTCATTCTAGCTACCTGGAAGGCAGTATTCTGCTAGCATCCTTAAGCTGAAGATTTAGAACTCTCAGCACTGTCTGCAACATTGCTGCCTGGATGCTGCCATGCTCCCACCTTGATGACAATGGACTGAACCCATAAGCCAGCCCAAATTAAATGTTGTCCTTATGAGAATTTCCTTTGTCATTGTATCTGTTGCCAGCAGTTAAACTGTAAGATGGTCATCTCCAGCACTTCTACCAGAGAGAGACTACAATGAAAAAATGGATATAGACCCCAAAAAGCTTGATGGAACTGGGGCACAGCAGCAGGTGCTTTTGAATAACCTTTATTGCTCTGAAAGTGGCAGATTATTGACCAGACACTGTTGCAGTTACTTAGCCCCATGGAGCCAGACTTACAGGTAGTTATGTGAAGTGTGGTGTGATTGCTGGAGAGAGGTAGCTGAGTAGTTAAGAGAATATACTGCTACTGCAGAAATACTTAGCTGTGTTCTCACCAACTTTCAGTGACTCCTGGTGGCCAGCTTAAGGTTGTGCATAGTAACCCAATACGCTGCTGTGTAGATCCTTAAAATATGGCACAACACAAAGCAGAGAAACTCTTGTTAGTCAGAATTATCCCTTTTCTACCAGACAAAACCTACAAGCATTAAGCTTAAAACTCATTTAATTTTTACACTGACAATCCTGAAACAAATAAAAATTTCAAGACATAACATCTTTCTGTCAGGGATCGGTATGTGGCTCTTGACCTTTGTGCACAGGAGTTTAGATTCTACACCCAAATACACACACACACACACACACACATGCACACACACACACACAAACACACACACACACACAAACACACAATATACCACACACATATTCATTCCTCTTTGTACAAATAAAGATGCACTCACAATCACAAACATACATACATGCTCACATGTACACATGCATTTAGAGGACTGAGAGTTGACTATGTGGGTAAGAGAATGTAATGTTCCTTCAGAGGGCCCTAATTTAGTAACCAGCACTAATATTAGGCTTCTCAAAGCACCTTCTCAAAAGTCCAGCTCCAGGGGAACCTACAACCACTTCTGGTTTGATGCAGTTGAAGATATGAATTGGGAAATGAGTCAGCAGTAATGAATACTGAATGCTCTTCTAGAAGACCTGGTTCCATTTGAAACACACACAAAGTAGTTCACAGTTATCTGTACCTCTATTCCTAGGGAATTTGATGTCTGTCTTTGGCTTCTGCAGGCACTGCATGCACACACCCTCAGGTAAATTATCCATATGCATAACATAAAAATAAAGACCACTGTTATTGACAAAGCCTCATTCAGGGATAGTGGCAACTTTAACCCCAGCACACAAGAAAGCAAAGAAAAAATATCCCTGAGTTTGAAGCCAACCTGGTCTACATAGTCTGTTCTAGTACAGCCAGGGATACACTAAAAAACCCTGTCTTGATGAAAAAAAAGGAGGGATAAAGAAAGAGAGAGAGAGAGAGAGAGAGAGAGAGAGAGAGAGAGAGAATTTTCACAGAAAAGAAATGCCCAGTATCTTGCATTTTAATTAATTCCTCATCCAGTAAACTTGACAAACCATGTTAATCATCAGGAAATAAACTACTAAATGGTTGTAATAATAAAGAAGCTTAAGTATAGGTTTTAACAACAAAGAACCAAGTATCAGAATAAGATCTAATGTTTGCATCCCAATGGAAGAAAGACTGTCTTTTTAGAGTATTGCAGAGACTTGGTCCAAGAATTTCCTCTAATAAGTACATAATATTATTAAATTGATCATATGGCTCAACACAGCAATATGTTGACTTTGTCTTTCACTTCCTCCTTTATTTCTTTTGTTGTTTTTTATTTTATCTTCCTTTCCTCTTTCTTTCTTTCCTTTCTTCCTCCCTACTTTCCTTCTTTCCTTCCTTCCTCCCTCCCTTCCTTCCTTCCTTCCTTCCTTCATTCCTTCCTTCCTTCCATCCTTCCTTCCTTCTTTCCTTCCTTATTATATCTCTAAGAAATAGTCATTCTGTGTAGGTCTTGTTGACCTCAAATACATAATCCTCTGGATATAGACTAAACATGCTAGTATAAAAGACATGAGTTTCCAGTCCTGGACTCTCTTTTGTTTTGCTTTCATTATTTCTTTAAATTTCATGTAATGATCATGTAGTAATTTAGAATATTCAACTTAAGTGTGAATGTGTGAATCTCATTTAGAAGGGGGAGTAAAATAGCCATATTGTTTTAATTATTATGTGGTTAGGGGACTATTTTTTCTGGTGATGGATGTATAGCCAGATATTTACTCCTAATGCATATGCATGTAAACCTTCTGTTGTAAATTTGTATTTTAATTTATGATTTGATTGTTTGTGTGAACTTGTGATGAACTTTGTAACATGTGATCATGTATTCTAAAAGATGTATACGTACTGAGGACAAAGAAATGAGAGTTAGTTAGAATAGGCAATTAGAATTGAGTGTTAGAATTGAGATAGAATAGGATTTCTTTCCTTTCCCCATTTAGAGTAGTATATAGAATAGAACTTTTCCCTTCTCCCAGATAAAATAATAGTTTTTCTTTTCCCCACTTAGGACCTTTCTGCTTTACCCGTAGATAGCTCTCACAGGAAACTTTTAACAACGTAGTAATAAATGCTACAACCACATCACTAAGTGTCTTTCTTCCTGTGACCTCAGGAGTAGCAGACATAAGGGAAAGGCCCAGCAGTTTGTGCTGAAAGAGTAAAAATGCTATTTGGTTAATCTTTTGCTTGTTTGAGGCTGAGATCAAAGTGCAAAACCTGTAGTTTCTGCCCAGAGGATCAGAGATAGCAGGTCAGCTACAGTAAATTAGTAAGTAAACTTTTCTAGCATAGATAAGTAAACTTTTATTATACAGCAACCCAAAATATCTCTTAAAACCAAAGTCTTACCCTGAATTGACACTCTTCCTCCTCCACTGCCTCAAAAAGAATCTATACGAAGTAGAGAAGAAGAAGAAGATCTTTCTCTTCACCCACGCTGGAACTGGCCCACAACAAGTGACATCCTGACTCCCAGGAAGTCTGTTATAACCAGTGTCACTGGTGAGAAAATCCACACCAATTCTTGCCCTAGCTGGGACTACCAAAGAGCACAGGTATAGCAAGAACT